>JBBPLY010000207.1:0-19897 GCA_038090035.1 Xerocomus nothofagi | reverse complement strand
CGGGGTATATACTACAAAGAGCAGATGTATTTAGCGTCCTAGCGAGCTGGGTCCAATATCCGTTGACGATCTGCGCAAACCCCTGAAGCAAAGGGTCGGTGACGTTGTTCAAGAACGGCGGATTAGCATTAAACCCAGGCAACGCAGCGCCCTGAAGTTCGAGACCCTCCCCGAGAAAATCGTCGTCCATAAAGTTGACGATGTCGCCTTCGGTCACGGTGGTGAAATTGAGAGCGGCAAAGTCTGCGAGGACTTGTTGAGACGATTTGCTCGTAGGTTTGTCGACGATCGTCTTTGCGTCGCTGTATACCTTCGCGAGGTTCACGGTCTGCAGTATCTAACGTCGTTTACGGACGGCGATCAGCGAGACCAGCGAGCGATAAACCCACGAGACTCACTGAGCCTGGACAAAAGATTTGGCCGATGCACCATGGTTGGACGGGAGGCAGTGGGGCTTGCGAAGGCACCGAGGAACCGAGAGGGACGGTAGGACTGGCTATCGAAGTCGAGATGGTGACGTTGGGTATTCCGGTCGCCCCCGGAGTGTTCGCTGCCTGGGGCATGGCACGGACACGGTGGACCAACCCGACGAGGATGGTCACCTTTAGAGATAGAAACTTCATCCTCGGCAACGCTTGGTCGGCGTGATTTCTTTTTGTCGTTGTGAACTTACAGCACGTCCGTGCAAAGGTCAGGACCGTCGAACAGGGCAGGTCGAGTTCTCGTGTGGCCTCATGAGCCCCATTTTTATGATGAAACCAACTCACGGGTGTCTACGTGGACTTTATCCAAGTTACCGATCGAACCCGAACTTCAAATTCAAATACTGTCAAGATCTATATGCACCTCGTTCCGTGGTAGTAGTATACTAGAGCCGCTCGTCCAAGGATCATCATCATCACACACGTACGCATGAATTCAAGATAAAAAGGGTGGATACTGAAAAATGATGGTCAACACGGTCAGGCGTACATCCCAGTAACGTACTACGGGTTCCTAGCGTCTCGGCGTGCGACAGACTCGTACGCGATGAGAGTCTGTCACTTGCGTGGGTGTGGCGCGCCAAGTGCCCAATTCCGTAGACAGTTTCCCAGTCACATGTTACCCATCCAAAGCTAAGGTTAGGGTTCCCGACGAGTGAAATCCTCTCGAGATAATAATAATGGATCCGTGGCAGGGGCAGGTCCAACGAGGCCCATATCAAAGCAGAACAGTCTCGTCCAAGCGACAGGTCCAACAGGAGTCAAGTGATGTAACTCGGCTCAGACGATACTGATTTGCGCCACTGACAAGAAATGCGTACCGAGCTCACCTGGCTGGCGACCAGATCACGGTGCATTTGTAAAAGCATGTAGATACCCTTCGTCGACTAGCTGAGGCCCGACGAAGAACATCGTTTTAGCTTAGTGCTCGGATCAACGTGCCAAGGTCAATAAGCTCAAAGTGCACGAAAAAGTATGAAGACTCAACGTTACAGCGTCGCGATCTCAATATTCCCGCGTTAAGTTCACGTGAGTGCACTAACTGACTCCGGCTTGCGTGCAAGAGAATATTATTTGTATAAGGGATGTAATGGCGTACTTACGAATGGTATTGCCCTATGATGCTCACGTCTTCTCTTTGGACTGTAAGTGCACCAAGAAAAACAGTCAAACAGCTACCCCCCATCCCAAAACTCATACATCTCAGCCATGCGTCATGTTAATGCTACAACGCACCTGCCCCCTTTGTCACAAGCAAAGCAAAGGTATCGATGCGTGGGATCCAACACGTTCAATTATCCTCCCTAGTACTCCTAATCGACCATGATGCGCTCCGTGAGAAGACCCTCACCGTATGCCATGCTTTCGAAGATGACTTGTCTCCAAACGCTGAGAGCGAATTCTTGGGCTTCCTCCTCCAAAACCTACAAGGTCCGAATCAGTGAAAACTATCGCCCGATCGATATCGAGCTCATACCGGCTCTAGGCCATCTACAAGCTTTTGAGGACTTTTGTGGTCCTTGAGATGTTCTAGGACGAACATGATCATGTCGTCGTCTTCCAGCTCACCGAGATATTTGACCATGAGGCGTTTGACCAGCGGCTCAAACTTGCGATCGACCATACTCTGCAAAACGAGTCAGCCATGTAACAAAGAAGAGAACGCGAACGTACGTCGTTGAGACCGTCCCATCTGACCTTTGCCTTGAACAAGGTCTCCTTGTCGTGGGGGACAGATTCCTTGATCGTCAGCAGCCGCTCTTTTGCCTTCTCGCCCTCTGCAGCACTGAAATCGAGTTTCACTAATGGCACCTTCCGCTTCTTGATATCCTCTTCCTCTTCCTCCTCTTGTCCAAATACAGCGGCCTTGGCATCCTTTGGCGTAGGCTCGGTTTTCACCGGTCCAGGTGCGATCGACATGTTGAGCTTGACCGGTGCACCATCGTCGAGAAGCATCCCAGCTTTACGCTGCTCTTCGGCAAGAGCTTGCATGTCTTCCATCTGACGAGCGAGGAATTTCTCTGATTCGATGCGGAGGTTCTCAGTTTCACGCTCTTCATAAGAGCGGGATTCCAAATCCGCTGCTTCTTCGGCTACAACTCGGCGTACACGGGATTGTCGCCAGCGCGCTCTTACGGTGCCGTTGTATTAGCAGAATGCGACGATGAAGGGGAACAGGTCGACACACCTGTCTACGTAGAACAATTCGTCACTCTCGTCGTCGTCCCAGACGTCGAGCCGAGCTTGCATCTCTACGCGGTCCCGTTCTTCGGCTTCCTTGATGGCATTCTGACGTGCAATCGACCGCTCTAGTGCAGCTATACGAGCGCGTTCTCGAGGTTCATATCGGCGTTCTCTCTGGGAGATTCGTGGAGACGTGTTCAGCATCGCTGCACACATCGGCAACATCTTATTGCCGATCGAATGAAACACTTACGTCCTTGAAGGAAACCTCTTCGTCCCGCCTTCTGGCATCCTTGCGGTCCCTCTCCATTTCCTCGTCCGTCTTTGGGCCCTTGGTCCGTTCATCCAATGCTCCGGTGGCAGCGCCGGTATCTTCCGCCTTTACAAAGTCGACAGGTTTGGTGTAGCTTTGTGGGCCCTTTCCCTGTCCCTGTTGACCCTTTCCAGGCGTAGACTGTGATGGCTGTTGTGACTGTGGCTTACCCCAGTCCCTCGACTTTGGCCCACTCGGCGTCGTAGACAATATATTCGGTATACTCTCGCGAACTTCACGCACTTTCTCTCGTTCACGCTTGGCGGCACGTTCACGGAATTGGGCGATCTCGGAGATGACGAGGCCGCGTTGTGTTTCTGGAAGATCAGCTTCCTGAAGATCGTGGAGGTGGGGAGGTATGACGTATTTCTCCTTGTCGAGAAGACCGTTGTTGGCAGCGTCTTGAGAAGTACGATTGATAGCTTCGACGAGTTCGTTGACCTTGGCTTTCGCTTGCTGCATCATGGCTTCGTCCGTCTGTTTTCATGCAAGTGGTAAGAATGCGACAGGGATGCGACGATGGAGGATGAAAGCTCACGTCTGTCTTCATCTTTTGCGCAGAGTAGGCGTCTAGAAAAAGTTTGGTCTTTTCGTCGGCTTTTATCTGGGAGAAAACGTATGCGACGTAGGCTTGAAACGATCAGTAGGATAGCGATGGGACGCACCAGAAGCTTTTTGTTGGCACATCCGTCCTCGAGAGCGGGTAGCTCGACGCTTTGGAGGAGGGCCAAACATCGAATTGCAGAGTCCGGATCTTCGAATTCTGCAAAGCCAAATCCTTGGGGTTTGTTTGCGGGGGTGATGAGTCGCTTGAAGGATTTGACGGGACCGCACGCCTGAGCATCCGATTAGAACGCGACTGGGAGTGAGACGGAAGCGATGGGGTACTCACGGAGAGCATCTGGTTGAGAAAGCCGTCGGTGATTCCGCCAGATATCGAGCCGACGAAGAGCGTGGTCTGTTTTTGAGGGGGCATGAAAGGTTGATGCATCATTTGTTGCTGCTGTGCGAGAGCCGAAATTGAGGGACCTTGGCCATACGATGGCAAAGATGGACGCAGACCAAGTCCTAGCCGATTCGGTGCAGGCTGCATGGCTTTTATTCTGAACTTGATACGGGGAGGAGGAGGAGGAGGAGCAGGAGGAGGAGAAGGAACGAAACTCGATTCGACGCGTCTTCCCACGGTATCATGGTCCTCTTCTTCTCCTCCTCTGGTAAGACCGAACGCCATGTCAGACGTCCTTCTGACTTTATGCCAGCCGTCGACCCACGAGCGACCATCTACATGGGCAAGGACAAGGTCGAAAGTATGTGCGCGTCTTTTGTTCGAGACCGACATCGCTGACCCGCACAGATCAGACGAAGACCTCATCAAGTATGCGTGGCCTCAGGACGTCTGGTTTCACGTCGACAAGCTCTCTTCTGCTCACGTATATCTCCGCATGCCTCAATCCATGACTTGGGAGTCGATACCACAGGTCCTCCTGACCGACTGCGCCCAGCTGGTAAAAGCAAACTCGATCGAAGGCGAGTAAGCGCTCCGTTCGTGACTCCGTTCCTTATCGTTCTGCAGGAAACAAAAAGGACAATTTGACGATCATATATACGCCTGCAGATAACCTCAAGGTACGAACCAGTCGAGTGATCAACAGGTCGTGGTGACATAGTTTGTCCGCAAGAAACAAGGCGACTTGGCCGTCGGTCAAGTTTCATTCCACAACGACAAACGGGTACGCTTGCCACGGAACTCGATCCATGCTCGCTCGATTTCACATGTCTGGTCTAGGTCAAGAGAAGTGCGCTAACCTCGGTCGTGGTTCGTTCAGATCGCTAAACGTCTGCCAGTTCACGTTCCCAAGCGAGAAAACCCCATCGTCAACCGACTCAACAAGACCAAGATCGAAAAAGTGGTCGACCACGAGCAGGAAAAGATCGATCGCGTCAAGAAGGAGAACGCGGACAAGCGTGAGGTAGCCACTCAGAAAGTGAGCATCTCTTTGTTCCCGCATACTTTTTCTGACCCACCCTCAGAGAAAGGAAGAGACCGAGCTCGCAAAACAAAGAGAAGCAGAAAAGGCTGCACGATCTTACGATCTACTGTTCAACGTCGAGGAAGACGCAGACGCTCCAAAGCTGACCGGCAAGGCGATCGAGGAGGATTTCATGTAGTCTACTTGTCGTTCCGATTAGCGTAATACCACTTCAACCCAAGTTTGGGTCTTCCGGCGGTCTTCCTCAACGTCGACATGAGTATTCGCTTCGCTGCTCCCCCACATACCCCAGACGACGGATCGTCTTCGAGCTCGGATTCTCAAGACTATTCGGAGGAAGACAACAACTTTGCAGACTGGATTTCAGATCAAGAACAACACCAACCTTGTCGATCGCTCTTCGACGACAAGACTTTCGCCACGGCAGCAGAAGCTTTGGCGTACGATAAACTCACGCATGGATTCGACCTGGACGCTGCGAGCAGACAATGGAGTGCGTTTCGATTTTCATCGCGTCTACTACTGACGCCGACTTGCAACAACAGAGCTAGACCTCCATCGCCGCATACGATTGATCAATTTCATCCGAAAACAAGTGAGATCGACGATGCTCTCGTTCGCATCTGACCTCCTCTCGTAGAAGTCGACCCCCACGGATGTTGGCAATCTAACAGGGGTCGAATCATTCTTCACTTCCGACGACTATCTCGTTCCCGTCATCGAAGACGACCCTCTGCTTCGTAAGCCAGCCTTTCTGCCCCCGTCGTCATTTCTGCATCGTTCACCCGTCTAGAACTTGATTTCGACGACGACTGGTCCGACGACGAGCCCTCCAGCTCAAGCCCACCTTCGGACCTTCCCAGCGCCCTCGGACGCATTCAAACTCTGGAAAAGAAGCTATCTCGGACGCAAAACGACTTGTCGGACTACCGAAAACTCGTCACTCGAAATCTGGACATATCCAACATCGCCGAGATCATCAACGATCCTGGTCCATCGACCAACGCGACTTCCCGAGACGACGATACGCATTATTTCCAGAGTTATGGATACAACGGTGCACAACATATTTGTCGTCGAGATCGGCGACTGACGATCACCTTGTGCGTTCCAGATATTCACGCTGTGATGATACAGGATAAAGTCCGGACGTCCTCGTACGCCTCGTTCATCTTCACAAACCCCATTTTATTCCGCGACGCCATCGTTCTCGACGTCGGATGTGGGACCGGCATCCTCTCTCTATTCGCCGCGAAATCCGGCGCAAAACGTGTCTACGCTGTCGAGGCGAGCGATGTCGCCGAAAAGGCCCAAAAGATCATCCAAGACAATGGATTAGAAAACATCATCACGTAGGTTTCTCGTCCCTCGATTCTCTATTTTCGCTGACGCCCCCCCCCCCCAAGCGTGATTCGTGGAAAAGTGGAGGAAATCAGTCTGCCGGACGACGTCGAGCACGTCGACATCATCATATCCGAATGGATGGGTTATGCACTGCTCTACGAATCGATGCTCGACTCCGTCCTGCACGCCCGCGACAGATTCCTCCGTCCGAATGAGGGCGTCATGGCACCAAGCCAATGCAGACTCATGCTAGCGCTCTGCGAGGGGAGCGAAATAATGAAAGACAGGGTGGATTTCTGGAATGACGTGTACGGTACGTCCCTGCTCGACGACCAGTCGTCACACGATCAAACAGACAACGACACCCAACAGGCTTCGACCTCTCCGAAATGGCGCGCGAAACGTACGACGACGCCATCATCGACGTGGTCGGCCCAGAATCCGTCGTCAGCGAGCCTTGTCTACTCAAAGTGAGACCTCGTTTCCGTCTCGTCGTTCTCGCATTGACGAGTCATACCCATTCCCTCAGGATCTACATCTCCGATCCGTCACGACGCGTCAACTCGAGTTTACGTCCCCGTTTTCGCTCGTCTCGACCTCGCTCATGCGTACCAAGATCCACGCGCTCGTGCTCTACTTTGACACGTTTTTCACTACCACCAACGAGCCTCTCTCGCCGGACGTTCCCGTACGGCTCACCAAAGACGGCGACGTCACTCTCGCAGAGGTATGGCCCATCGCAGGCAAACCACCACCCAAACGCAGGGCGAGCGTAGGTCCGGGCCTGAAAGAACGCGAACAAAAGCGTGTCATCAGTTTCAGCACCGGACCGAGGAGTCAACCGACGCATTGGAAGCAAACGCTCTTTTTACTCAGGGATCCCATCTCTGCCGAAGAAGGTTCGTCTTTCGTCGTCTCGTTCCTTTTTTTTTTTTTTTTTTTACTGACGTGCGCGCGCGTTCGATCGTCGCGTGTCTAGGCACGGTCGTCTCTGGCATGTTTTATTGCAAGAAGAGCGAGGGGAATTCGAGGGAGCTCGATGTCGAGATTCATTATTCGGTGGGAAAGGGCGCAGATGTGCCAGCGAGCGAGGTGATCGTGCAGATATACAAAGTTCGATAGTGACGTGCCCTCCGTCGAGGAGAAAGGGGCTGGTAGTATATACGCATACATATAGATCTATCTTCTCTGCCGCGGCTATTGTACACCGTCCACTACGGATGTGCGAGGTAACCTGAGCGGATGAGTATGAAAGTATTATGGCGACTAGTCAGTGACACGTAGGTATACATATGATATCGACCCATGCGCGCGAAACGGTGTCCATGTGTTGGTAGGGTCCCTACAAATAATCACTCCCCCTTAGCGACGAAAACGAGCGTGTTGATGCTAACCGATATGTGGATCACGAAGAAGTATGGACAGACTCGCGTAACGACGCGAGGGTGTATGACGACCGCAAGGAAGACACGATCGGTCGTAACGGCGCGCCAGATTTCACGCTATCACAACTCGGCCGATCGAGTTGCTGCAGCTCCGCATCGATGACGCTCCCCCTCGCTGCCGTCCCTATCCCAGCCATCCCCACGAAACCCATCCCAAACTCCGCCAAATCGCTCGTATCCGAATCGCTCTTCTCGTGCACCATCAACAACGCAGACGTAAGCTCGTCGTCGTCCGGACGCAGAGGACCGAAATCGGCGAGATCGGGCGGGGAGGTATATGACGAGTGGAGGGAGATCGTGTCCGTTTTTCCTGCTTCGGTCCCGATGATGGTGTCTCGCCAGGTGGCGGCGTGTGGATCCCAAGGATCACATATCTCGGGCGCGGTAGGAGCGTCGTCTAGCTTGGATTTCCTCAGGCCGAATTCGGGACCGTAGTCGTCCTCGGATTTACTCCGCGCGCTTCGGTACCCTCCATACTTGGTGATTTGATCCGATCCTTCCTCCTCTTGTCCGGCGGGGATGCGCTCCCGGAGCCACCGTCTCCGCGCAATGAAGCATCGCAGTGCGAAGAGCGCTAAACATAGCGCGAAGAAGCCACCCAATCCGATGAGAACCTTGATGCCGATCGAAAACCGTGATTGACCGTCTTGAGAAGCCGAACTCTGCTGAGACGATCCGCTACTCAAGGGCTGGTTCAACACGCGTACTTGGTCGAACTCTTGCATCGCTCGAGTGGCGTTCGTCAGACCGAGTAGGCCGAGCGTCGGGTGCATCCCGGGCTGAGCGGTGTTGTTGAAATGACCGGTGGAGTCGGGTTGGGAGTATGCCATGACGGTGTAGACGCTTCGCATGAAGGGAACTCCCAGGATCATGTCGCCTATGTTTGACGTCGACGTGAGTTGTGAAGGATCGGTCTGTATGAGACCCGTGCAATACTGTGCGCTCGATTGGTTGGGGGGCTCCGTGGTCAGGTCGAGAGGATGGAGCGCAAGTTCGTTTTGGCCCTCCAGGGTGATGGTCATGTTGAGCGGGGTGGCACATGGGACGTAGTCTGTCAACGAATGCGTGAATGACGTGGAAAAGTCGTGAAAACGGAAACCTGCCGCACAATTTCCGTCAGAGGCTGGACCGATCCCCAATGCGCCGTAAATTCCATTGGCGAGCGCAGGTGTCGTAATTATCAAGGGCACACCTGAATCCAGGAGGGCGGTCGGTTGAGACGTCCGGGATAGGGACTGCAGTGCGACGGGGTGTGCTTCACCGTTGACATAGACCGTGATCGCACGAACGGTGGTCTTCCAGAAAAGCGTACCCAGGTTCTCGCTGACAAGGGTTGAATAACGAATTTGAGAAGGATCAGAGACGATTTCGGGAGGGTGGCGGCCGATGCCGAGAAGGGAAGGTATTTGGCTGAATCCGGGACGAGCAAGAGTAAGCGAGAAAAAAGGTTGCGAAGGCGCATCGGCAGCCGGCGTGAGGGAGAAGAGATTGGAAGAAATGGGCGCTCCATCTGGAGCGCCATCCGGGCTTGCAGGTATGGCTTGCTGAATCAGGGAATTCGGAGGGAGGGCGAGACCGAGAATGCCGTCAAAGTCGTGTGACAATGGTTCGTTGTCGATGGTCGTTGCCGCAGCTGTTCAATTCGTGAGTGGAATAGTTGGAAGAAACACAATAAACTGACCGACTGACCTAGCGCTTGATCTGAAACATTGTAACCTCCAATCTGGACTTGGTCCCATACAATGGGGCCGTCGACCATACCAGCAATGTATTCGATCGTAAAGGTGGCGCCTGTTGATTGCGAGGAACTCGGATCATATAGACGCCCGCCCGTTGTTGAGCATAGTGCTGATGAGCATAATTTGGATGCGATCCACTGCGAAACTAGGTTTAGGAAAATTATAAGTGCAAAAAAGGCGCGTCTCACGAGATCAGAAGAGCCGGTATCAACTTGCAAGGAAAAGTTCTGTCGAGACGATCCCACCTGCACTGGGACGGTGTACGCTCTGCGAATTGATGGAGGGAGTGAGTACCTTAGTGTTGTCTCCAAAAGGGGAGAGAAAAGTGGATAAGATATATGACCATTGACGAACACGATATGATGGTTCGGGTGAAACGGTCTGACGAGTCACAAGATGTCAAACTTGGACGTACATGGCATAATAACTCGTCGACACCATGTCCATGTTGAGCAAGACCCCAGAACTTCCTCCCGCGGCTCCTTCAGAGGCTGTTGCTCGTTCCTGGTTTTTCCCCCTGGACTGGGCATCAAGGACTGACATTGGGATCCTGGGCTTTAGAATTGGGAAGGGGCGAAAGGGGAGGGCAAGAATCGGGATGATTGCAAGAAAGTCTAACGCCGGATCCAGGGACCCAACACAGCTAAAGTATGTGAACGGTGTGGTGGCACCGCGTGAGATCCAGGTTCAGGCAACGTTGTCGACTGTGAGCGGCAGACCGGAGCTCATTGACGAGGACGATGGGTAGAAAACTGGACGAGAAAAGAGCAACGAACGACGAGATAGATTGTACGAGGACAAACGACCTGAGAAGAGATTGAGGCGCCCAAAGCTTGCAAATTGTCACGACGCCGAGCCATTTTCAAGTTACCCTGACAGTTGACGTTATTTCGCTCGACGTTGTACTTGAACGTCCTGCAAGTCGTTCGACTTCGAGTCCGCCCGGTCCACTGATTCCAGGCTCGGTGGGGTCTGGTCTGCAACGTTTTCACCAAGTTCGATCCTTGGATCGAGCCACACATGGCCTGTGACCTGAGCCACTTTGATCCGAGACGGCCAAGACGCCCTTGGAGCTTACCTGTCCAAACGCACACTAATTGGATACCACAGCTTTTAAAAGCCAGGTTCAGGCGGGATGGCTCAGACGTTCGACAGGTTTAGACCGATTCTCCATGGTCAGGAGACGGTTCATCCCAATGACGATGGTAGGAGCAATGTGGTCAACTTGGGCCTCCACTCACTCACTGCATGTATCACCTCGCTCTACTATTCTTCCACCGATCAGTGCTCCCCATTGACAGTCCCAGGTCCCCGCTGTCGACCTCGCTGAAGCAGCCGCTGGCCGCATCACCTCCAGGGTCAACACGTGTGATAGGTGTATCACTTCAAAAATCCGCCATCCTTTTGCGGGCGGACTGTCAGAAACAACCCCAATGTTGCCCAATCTCGATCGGAACATCACCATACCTCCACGTCGACCATACCTAACGCTCGGGGGTGGTGTCGCTCAAAGATTATAGCGTTGCCGCTAACGTTCAAGCAGACAATCCCGGGAAGACCCTCTTGGATGCTCCGTCACTCTCGTCCTCACTTTGACCACAAATATCAGAACTACCATGCGATGGTCCTACTCCCGATGATCAGCATCATGCCGCCAGACGGCGGGGATCCGCCCAAGGCAATGTCATGTCGTTTGACTCGGACTTTCGCTCGGGAATGAAGATACAAGATAGCTGCGGGAAGTCGATGGTAAACGATAGCTTTGCAGGAATGTATTTTTTTTCGCTGACGCCACGCCAGAGATGGTGAACCAGAGATTTATAGAATCAGGTTTCGTCCGGGACAATGTTGGCACCCTCAAGGTTCGTCTCGTGTGAAAGTTCTATTTCTTTCTGTTCCTGAATGACGACACTTTCCGGCAGCTACCAGCACTCCGCACGATCCTCAACACAGCCTAGGGCGAGGCGATCACGCCACATACTAGGGGTCTACCCCTGTCGCCTGCTGCACAGGTTTTCCTGCCTGTGGAAGCACGTAGGGTGCCAGACTTGCACGGCTTGTTAAAGTGGGGAAATCAGAACTACAGGCCCGAGAGCGAGTATAAGAGCTACGGAGTGCTCTTTCGTTAGGTATTATTTGGATCGTAATGTGGCATGTATGTAATAATTAGCTATGCAACACAGCCTCTGCATGATGGATTGAGAGGCGACTGAAAGACGGCCTTCAAGTTGTATCTGAATCATGAGGTTGCGACTTCCTGTATCGCGCAACACCATCACTTCCAACAGCGCAAGCTCCACGAACGACGTCCTGCTTTCTACATTCACGTAATGTCTGAAATCAGGAGGAAGCTTGTCATCGTCGGTGATGGTGCTTGTGGGAAGGTCTATCTCTTATTCCATTCGTCGCCAAAGTTCGCTGACTTCCTCATTAGACCTTTTTGTTGGTAGTTTTCTGCAGAGGGGTGTTCCCAGAGGCATTTTCTTCCCTCTCTTCCCTTCATCACAGTCTGACTTACAGTGGCTTTTCTACCCCTTTTTTCAGCTCTATGTTGGCACCATCTTCAAGACCTATGTGGCGGATGTCGAAGTTGATGGCGTGCATGTTGAGTTGGCGCTATGGGATACTGCTGGTACAGAAGATTATGACCGCCTACGGCCCATCAGCTATCCTGACTCTCATGTCATTCTAATCTGTTTTGCTATCAATACTCCGGACTCGCTGGACAACGTACAAGAAAAGGTCCATTGCCTCCCCTAATCCCTCTTCACCCCTTCTAAATACTCCTCTATTCCAGTGGATCTCCGAGGTCATGCACTTTTGCCTTGGTTTACCTATCATCCTTGTCGGCTGCAAGAAAGACCTTCGACATGATCGCAGGACACTTGAGGAACTCAGAAAGACAAGCCAGCGTCCTACCACTTTCGAAGAGGTGGGTTGCCACATTTGAAATGTTACTCTCGCCTCCTTGCCCAGTGTCGTGTCACAGGGCATGGCTGTGGCAAACAAGATTGGGGCCAAGCACTACATGGAGTGCTCAGCGCGAATGGGAGAGGGTGTTCGTGAGGTCTTCCAGTGTGCTACTCGGGCTGCACTTCTTAACCGGCGCAGGAATCACCGGAAATCCCACTGTGTGATCCTGTAGACTTCTTATGAGGATGACCTTTTGTTTTATCTGTTGTTTCACCTCCTGCTATCTGTCTTTAGTTTCCTTCTGGTACAGATTATGTAATATACATAATTCTCAAGTTGCATCATGCATGCATCTCAGGTTGAGTTATATCTTTCCAGGTTACTCAAGGTGATAAATAATCCAAAGGGCTGATATAAGGCATGATATGATTGGTGTTCTGCAAGTATGGCACAAAGTATACCGAGAAAAAAGGAAAGCCATCTAGGTACTACTACCATGAGTCAAGCTTAAAAACCATTTGTGTGGCTGTTATGAGAGGTACTTTATTTCATGGGAATTTCAATATTTGTGATAGCACTGGCAAATTATACTGCATGTTCCTGCTTTTGATGTTACCCTTCAAGTTCATATGTATTGATTTATATAGCCTAGTACTGTATGTACAGCTCTGTCCAGCATATCATCTTGTTCTGGCATCCAATTTTAAATTTCCATTGCCTTGTGATTCTAGTAGGAATAACAAATTGCCAGTAATGAAATTCAACCTATGTCAAATAAGATCTAGTTAGTTTTTGAAAGGATATGTTGCTTCACTGTTACTTACACAAAGAATTATGCAAGATCACATCCATGACAAGCTTGACTTTTTCATCAAAGTCATTGGTAGCAGAATATTGAACAGAGAGCTCATTCACTTCCTTGGACACCTGAACAGATATTCCAGATTGTTCATACTTTTGTTCTGCCAAGGAGAAGGGGTCTTTGTGGCTGTTTTGGACAAGAGTGAATGAGTATTGAAGAAGAAGTATAAGGCCTATTCAGAGAATTTAGAGATGATCAGAATCAAGGATTAACTAGTAACTTACCAATGCCATCTTGCAGAACTTTTCTCCAAGTGTTGGCAGTGTTTCTAGCCTAAAATATAAGAAGAGTTAGTATTATAAATATATTCTAATAAATTTACATGCAACAGATATTTTTCCTGCTGTTTGAGTAGGCTGAAAACTTTCAGTAAAAGTACATAAGGACACAATATATATTTACCTGGTGGGAGTCAGGCATGTTGATAAGCTGAATAACATTAAGTGTAATATATAGACCTGCAAAGAAATAACTGACTGTCTGCTCAAGCTAAACATAAGAGAATTTTAAACACTACATAAGTATCTTACCTCCTAAAGGTCAAAAATGCTTGAATACAAGAGCACAAAAATTTGACATAATAAACTGAGCTTACATCCTATATGAATATTAATTTATAAAGATACTGTACAACTGAGGTAGAAAGATAATACTTACCAGCTAAGGGTTCAAGGAATGATAGAATAAGTTGAATAAGACAAATGCAGGTATATATTGCAGAAAGTGATACTTACACTCTATTTTGAATCAGAGGTGGATATGTGTGGATTAGTGATCAATATTATCAATACACATCAAATCACCAACCCTCTGTGTTGAGAAATTTTAATGTCAACAAATCAACTATGGTCCTGACAACAGTGAAAACAAAATAACTTGCATACTATGGATGGAGAAGTGAGGAAAGGAGTAAATGTGAGTTGATCAACAAACAGCATATAGTAGTACTTACAAACTATAGATGGAACAACCATGTGACAGAAAGTCCCTATCATAATCTGATTTCAAATTAACATCAGACCACTTACTTGCTATTGATGGAAGAGCAGTAGAAGGTATCCTTGTCAGCAGGATTATTGTTTCAAAACTACATTGGACCACTTACACCCTATCAATGATGAAACAGCAGCAAAAGTGATGTTCATCAACATAATCATTCTCATTTCAAATCCACACATAGGAACACTTACATACTATAAATGGAACAGAGGAGATCCTAATTAGCAGGATTCTCATTCCAAATCCATATCAGACCACCTACAACCTATCAGTGGAAGGACAATAGCACAGACACTGATTAGTAGTGTCTTTATTTTAGACCCACAGCAGACCACTTACAACCTATCAATGAAAAATGCTGCCAATCAGCAGGATTCTCATTCCAAATCCATATCAGACCACCTACAAACTATCAATGGAAGAGAATGCTGATCAGCAGTATCATCATTTTAAACCAACATCAGACCACTTACACCCTATCAATGGGATAAAAGCAGGTTAATCAGCAGGATTCTCACTCACATCCACATCAACTTACTGGCTGTGAACAGAGGGGCAGCAGAAGAGATGCTGATTAGCAATCTCATTTCATATCCACATCCATCACTTACTTCCTACCAATAGTATAGTAGAAGACATTTCATCAGCAGGTTTTTTTTTTTTTTCAAGGCCACATCAACCCACTTACCCACTATTCATGGAAGAGCAGCAGGAGGAATATGGATCAGGTGGGTCCCATTTCAAATCCACATTAAACCACTTACACCCTATTAATAGAAAGATAGCAGGAGTGGTGCTAATTAGCAGGATTCTTGTCTGAAATTTGTATCAAACCACTTACAAACTATCAATGTGGCAGCAGCAACAGAAGAGATGCTGATCAGTAGTCTCTCATTTCAGATCTAAATCAGACCACTTACTTCCTGTTAATGGAACAGTAGCAGAGGGGATGCTGATTAGCAATATTCTTATTTCAAACCCATATCAAATTACTTACACTCTATTGATGGAAAAGCAGCAGAAATAGTAATGCTGGTCAGTGGAACTTTCATTTCAAACCAACATCAGACCACTTACTTGCTGTCAATGGAAAGAATGTGGGGGTGATGCTGATCAGCAGGATTTGGAATGAGGATCCACATTGGGTCACTTACATACTAGCAATGAAAGAGCAGTCAGCAGAATTCACACTGTAAATCCCCATCAAACTACTTACTGGCTATCAATAAGAACAGCAACAAAGTTGATGCTGATTAGCTGGATTATCATTTCAAATCCACATCAGATCACTTACACCCTATCAGTAGGAGAGATGCCCATAAGTAGGATTCTCATTTCAAATCTATATCAGATGGCTTACAAACTATCAGTGGAAGACCAGCAGATAGAATACCAATCAGCAGGAATTTCACTTAAATATACATCAGACCACCTACTCGCTGTCAATTGGAGAGCAGCAGAAGAAATGCTGATCAGAAAATTTTGAAATAAGAGCCCACATGAAACCACTTACTTGCTATAAATGGGATAGTAGCAGTGAAGATTCTGATTAGCAGGCTTTTCATTTCAAATTGATATCAAATCACTCACACCCTATCAATAAGACAGCAGTGGGAGAGATGTCATAAGCAGTATTCCAATTTCAAATGACATCAGACCACTTACAAACTATCAATGGGAGAGCAAGAGATAGGATGCTCATTAGCAGAATTCTCATTCCAAGTCCATGCTACACCACTTACCCCCTATTAATGGAATGGTAGTGGAAGGAATGCTCATCAGCAATATCCATGCTGAGTTGTATGCTGCTATTTGACCTACTGTCTTTGAAGCAATAAACATAAACTTATCAGCTAGACCTACTAATATATCCAATTGATGACTCACCTATATTAATGTAGAAGCAATAGAAACATGTGAGAATAGAACTCATGACCATCATTTTTTGGTGTAATACACCACTCACATACTATTGATTTGATGATGCAGGTGAGTTATAATAATCTCAATCCATAAGATATCACATACACTCTTCAGGGAAATAATGGACATCCATCAGCAAACTCTTTTTTTATTTGATGCCATGACAAATACCTAATATCCATTAGCATCATCTGAGTATGCAATCCTAGTGGGTAACACACACCTGGGTGTGTGGAAACCAACTTGCCAATGCCCCAGCCAGGTCATCATCCTGTTGCTGAGGCTGAGTGGCCCTGAAACCAACATAAGGTACCAATGCACTTTTTGGCATCAATACACATCCTCTTTATCCAGAAACATTTCACTTACTTTCTGATTGCATAGTCAACACATAGCAGGATATTCTTTTCCTGTGCAGTAACCAACAACATTTGCAATGATTTATTGTCCAATGCAGCTGCAGTCTGCTCCAGCAATGTGTTACACCCCACATCAGAAGTATCCATGTCTAATAGCAAAATCAATATGATATCAAAGAGATAAGATCATATATGTATACAACAGACCTTCCAGTTGTACAAATGCCTGTGGAGGAAATTTCATCCTGCAAAGATCTCCCCATATATTTCTTTGGGTAAAGAGCTCCCTGATACGCTTCCTCTGCCTTATTGCTTGATCCTTTACAGGGAATACTAGGTCTTCAGCTTGAAACACCTGTGGCATAAGTGCATCACATTTAGTGAATAGCACCACAACTGGCACTGGCATCCAAGCTGATGAGCTCAGAAAACATCATGAAGAACAAATTATCACCATTGCTGGTGTCACATTCACCAAAGAACTTTTCCTCTGCAACACTAATGGCACGATGAAGTTGATCCATTGGAATACAGTACCTACTTGCATTAAAGTTTGTCAGAACCAAGCATATTGTGTCCACTTACCATATGGCATGGATCCGCTCCTTCAGGAACGTGGTTTCTGCACGTTCCGTGACAAACTCCTTCATATTCGTGAACTCATCCTCGCGGCCAGCCTCGAACCCAGCAGAGTCATGAAAGATAAATTTCTTGTTGCTTTTGAAAATCATCTCGTCACGGATATCGTGAAGTCCTCGCTGCAGAAGGTGAGACGGATGCAGCGACCCCTACGATGACGGTCATCACAGATATAATGCTCACCTCCCTGGAACCTTCGATCATAAAACCCACCTGTCCGCACGTCAACGACATATCATTCGGTGTATCTTGGTCCGGTAAACCATACCTTTTCCCCCCGATGGTCGTAGATCTCCGGGTGTTTAGTCGAGTTGCAGATTCTCTGAAGTATGGTCGTCTTGCCGGCATTCGCCCTGCCGATGATGAGAATTCTAAATTGTCCGAATTTCCTCATGAGGTCCGGGTCGACGTGGTCCATATATTTGGCGATGTTGGACTGATCGGACTGATTGGCGCGCGCGGAAGAAGGCCTACTGGCGATACGGGATCCGATGTGCCTGATTTGTTCCTTGAAGGCCTTCATTGTAAGAGAGGAGAGCGTGGAACACGACTGGTAGCTTGAGGGGATGCTGAATGTGAGCGACGATGGGTCGAGGGAAACTGCCGCGTCACTGCTTGCGGCTCATTACTTAACCTGGGTGGAGACAGCCCCTTTACCTCCGGAGTCCGCCGCGACAGAAAGAGTGCTCACCATTTGCCTTCAAGTTGTGGTGCGGACGAGTTGTAGGTGCGTCCCGGCCAGGTCAGAACCAAAATTGTGCAGTGAGGTGTCGGCGTTCAGGAATGTGGAAGCCACCGTAGCCAACGGCGGAAAGACACTGAGACGGCGAATAACTTAGAGGACAGTATTGCGCTCTATGCGAAAGACTACAACGCACGGGTCCAAGACGAACAATGCCATCTCTATGACGAGCGGTAAACATATAAATCATACACGTGGCTGTATGCCACTGGCTACAACCTGTGAGCCGGCTCGATCGAGTTCCTTGTGCCCCACCGTACCACGGCGTGCTACTTCGTAACATTGCCCCTGCACAAGTCCAGCTCCCCTCTGACAAGGGTAACTCATCTAAATACCACCCATGAGCATTGTAACACATAATCCCATCAGTCAGTCAACAGGAAGAAAGACGAGTTTGAAACACGTACTTGAGGCATCCAAGAGCGCCAACGACCACACCCCTCATCCCACTACTTCTCCACCTAGCCCGTCCCCACGATCGTCGCTACACTGTTGCCCTGTATCCCATTCGTGACAAACAACGGGGCCTGGTGTAAGCGATTTCGCACTCAGAGGCATCTGCAAGACGTGCAGGACGTACGATACGTCGTTATTGACGTTGTACGCGATGTTCATCGCCCACGTCGCGAAGCCGCCGCGCGAGAGCATGACAGTCGCGACCGCACCGGAAACAGGGCACGCACGCGCAATGCCGTTGGGCACTGCAGGAAAAGAAGTTTCGGCGCTAATTCGTAGGCAGCCCTACCTTCGTATGCGAAAATGAGGTTGTCGATGTTGCTGTTGATGTAGCTGCCGGGGCCATCGACTGTGGTGCCGGTCTGTACGACAGCACCGACCTGCTGAACTGCAGCGAAGAAGGCGAAGGCGGCGAGAGCATGGGATGGGACATGGTAAGGGAAGGAAAAGACAGGGTGAAAGAGCAAATGATACGACGGAGGCAAAAAAACGTAGGCAGAGGTGGGTACACTTTGGCTTTATGTTGTTGTGTAACCAGGACCGGAGTATATGACATTCCGTAGCCGCGCAACTTGCCAATCCCCGACTTTGTGGAGAGGAGGGACAGTAGAGAAGTAAATAATAGGGGAGAAGAACGATACAGTTCGGAACAGTTAATTTGTCACGAGGATCGATGGCCTGATGGTTGTAACAGAGCACCGGCGGGGGAGTGGCGTTCAAGCAGAAATCAGTGGGTCGCGCATACGTGATCGTTGGCTAAAAGCAAGGCTGCCTTTTGAGCGTCCGCCGTTCGAAGGTCAAACGACTGGAAGGAGGAGGAAGAGGCAAAAGATATCATCAGTGCACAGTCATGCGTTGACTTAATCCCAACTATACGTGGCCACAAAAAAGCCACTAGAAAACGTCCATGTAAGACTTCCCGCATGAAGGGAGCTTTGATGAGCGTATCTGTGTCTGAAGTGTGAGTGGCGATTCAGAGGGATCTCCCGGATCGAGACCTGTGCACTTGACTTCAACGGTTGGCTCCGTACGTCGGCGTACTACGGTCAGCTGCAGCCTGCAGGTCGAGAGAGGATGAACTCCGGGCAAGTTCGTTTTCGAAGACCGTCCAGGACTGGAATTCAGGCATCCGAGGGGAGTTCTTGTTTTGTTTCCCTGCCACGACACTGCACGATCCTCAGCAACACAACATATTGTTGACTCAAAGTGAGGAGTTGCCTGCTGCCCAGCTTCAGGCGTTTCCCTCAAAAGCACGTGGAGAGCCAAACTTTGTCAAAAGCATCTGGATAAAATCCGTATATGCAAAGTGGGAAGCTACGGGCCCGAGAGCGAGTACTATGAGGGAGTATGGGGGCTCTTGCTTCGTTAGGTGTGTACTGCCTCGCACGTAACTCGGCCACTGGGGACAATAACAATCTAGGTTCGTGACATAGCCTTGGGCGCATGGTGGATTGAAAGAGCGACTACAGATCGCCTTCTATCATCTTGCGATTTCTTATATCGCGC
>JBBPLY010000206.1:0-12792 GCA_038090035.1 Xerocomus nothofagi | reverse complement strand
ACAACGTAGGCTGAGAGATAATGACAGATGGGAGTGTATTCTGTGCAGTCTCGACATCCTTGGAGGATCCAGCCGAACTAGGGGTCAATTTCATCTTTCCTTTGCGCGAAGATGCTGAAGGAATTGCTGTCGCTGAACTTGGGTGGGAGGTCTGGCTGCTGCCAACTTGTGATCGAGCGTAGCCTCGTTTCGGATGGGGCCCAACAGAGATGGATTGATCACGCAAGGAAGCATTCAGTGTTGGAGACGATCTTTTTCTCCAGCTCGAGGGTGTCGAATGAGTACCCACACCGGCTGGGGACCCTGAAACGGATGCCGGATTGATTCGCCTCACTCGAAGTTTCGAGTTTGTCTCCCCTCTCTCTGGTTCTTGCAGCCTCCCATAGGATGCATCTATCTCGGCATCCCAATCGACGGTCGATATCGGACTTGCGCGACGCCTCTGTAACTTCTCGTCGTACGCCTGCTTGCGATGATCAGTGAGACGCTTGTGAACGGCATCATCAGGCCACGGGACTTGCATGTCGAGGGAGACATCTGCAAGGGTGGTGCGGATGCGTTTCTGTGTTCGCTGCCATTGTCGGATAAGCCTGACCTGATCAAAATTTTCCGTTTCCCAAGTGGTATTGGAGCCATCGCGACGGTGCCAGTTCCCCCACCTCACCTACATACCGTGAGGCACATAAATCAGCAGGATGGACGTGGATGTGGACGTACTTCGTATCTGCAGATGAGCACTGAGATCGCAGTTATACATTGTGGTGGAGTGCACCTACCTTGAGGTACCATTGAGGCGTATCTCTTCACCGACAACAGCCTTGACCGGCCATTCACCATCATCGTTCCCGCCAGAAGCATCGCTCCATGATTCCTCTGGTGAAGGAGATGGCTGCCACATGCGTTCCATCGTTCCTCAAGGCCTCACGAGAGCACTAGGACAGGTAGTGCTGCCAAAGGTCACGTGTGGACTTTACTACGCGTCGTGCCCTTCGCGTCTGCGTCCATCATGTTCATGCTCAAGCGCACCCCGACGACGACAGATGGACGCGTCGTAGATCGTCTCCAGGAAAGTACTCGCGTCTACAAGCCTTTCAAGCCACCCACAGCCTCAGTATCCGCGGATCGCGTGCAGCCGACCCGCAAGCGCAAGCGCATCTCATACAAAGAATCTCGGGCCGACGAGAACGACTCTGACTCGGACGATGCGCGGAAGAAGAAAAAGAAAAAGGACAAAGACAGGGATGCCACATTCAACGAGGACGAACTCAAGGCCGCCATTAAGACATTCCCGGTGTACAAACCAAAACCGTTCGAGATGACTGTACGCAGATTCTCCATGCCGACCATGACAAACAAGAGCGGCGAAACTGTACTCCTCGTCCCAACTGGCATGTCCCTTGGTATACGGCCCCAAGCAAAGATCTTTCCCCGGCCGTTACACGACCCGATGGAGGACCACGCCATCGTGCTATATGATCCGACCATAGATGACCGAGAGACCGACGAGGAAAAGAGAGCGAGGCAAAAGGAGGAGGCTAAGGAACGCGCCATCAAGGAAGCGCAGGAAAAGACGGCTGGGATGTATAACCCCCACAAGAGTCTACGCGCTCTCTTGGGCGAAGGCAAGGACAAGAACGAAACCATTCCCAAAGTCCCAGTCGTCATTGATCCTCGTCTTACCAAAGTCCTTCGTCCACATCAAGTCGAGGGTGTCAAGGTAATTGTTGATGGATTATTCTTCATTGACGCTCACGTGTGGGCTCGTAGTTTTTGTATAAATGCACAACAGGAATGATGGTCGACAATCTATATGGCTGCATCATGGCCGATGAGATGGGACTCGGAAAAACCCTTCAGTGCATCGCCCTTCTTTGGACTTTAGTTAAACAATCTCCGCACGCCGGAAAGCCGACCATCGAGAAGTGCATTATCGCGTGTCCGTCCAGTTTAGTCAAGAACTGGGCCAATGAACTAGGCATGTCTCTTTTGTGTCGGTTAAACGGCATTACCAATAGCGTCTTAGTGAAGTGGTTGGGAAAGGATGCAATTTCCGCGTTGGCAGTCGACGGCAAGGGCGGAAAAGCCGAACTACTGGAGAAGGTCGGGAGATGGGTAGAGGCTAGAGGTCGCAACGTTACACAACCAGGTTTGTTCTTCTTCCCTGCCGCATTCAATACTTATGAATACGTGACTCTACCGAAGTGATGATCGTGTCGTACGAAACCCTTCGGACATTATCGACTCACCTTGCAAACTGTAGTATCGGGCTGTTGCTCTGCGACGAGGGGCATAGACTCAAGAATTCTGGTCTGTGCTCCTTATCTACTTGGCACGCTTGTCAAGAAAGCTGCTGCTCACCGTGCACACGTCTTTCCTCGATGCAGACTCCCTTACGTTCCAGTCCCTCAATGCACTTAATGTCAAACGGCGCGTTATTTTGACGGGCACGCCCATCCAGGTATCCAGTTGATTCCTGTTTTTGGCGCATATATGCGTTTTGCTGTCCAGCACTGATGTGTCTTGGTTTTAGAACGATCTCTCAGAATACTTTTCCCTTCTTAATTTCGCCAACCCCAATTTCCTGGGTACGCGCGAAGATTTTAGGAAAAATTTCGAGAACGCTATTATCCGAGGTCGCGATGCAAGTTCGTCAGTTGAGGTACAAGCCAAATCCGAGGAGAAGCTCAGGGAGCTCGGTGGGCTCGTGACGAAATTCATCATCCGGCGTACTAATGATCTGTTGTCGAAGTATCGTGTGTACCCTTCCTTCCTATTGAAATCAGGGAATCCAACACTGACATGTGAACTCGTCTGTAGTCCCTGTCAAGTACGAACACGTTGTGTTTTGCAAACTATCATCCTTTCAGTTGTCCCTGTACCGCCTCTTCATTTCGTCTCCAGAAATCAAGGCTCTGCTACGTGGCGTTGATTCGCAACCTCTGAAGGCCATCAACATTTTGAAGAAACTATGTAATCACCCTGAATTACTCAACTTGCCTGACGATCTCAGAGGCTCGGAAGCACTCATTCCTGAGGGATTTGTGGGGGCTTCAGGGGGTGGAAGCAGCAAAGGTGGTAGGCAAGGAGGGAGGAACCAGGACAGGGGCGTAAGGTGTGAATGGGGGGGCAAGTTTGTCGTCTTGGAGAGGTGATTGACGATTTTTTAGCCCTTTTCCCAATCATTACCGCACCGAACTGTATTCACAATTCTGCAGGTTCCTTCATCAAATCAAAACGACTACCAATGACAAAATCGTGCTCATTAGTAATTATACTCAGACACTCGACCTTTTTGAAAAACTGTGCCGAAGTAAAAAGTGCGTCACACTCGATTCTCTTGTCATTATCTTTCTTCATATTGAGCGCAAGGTATGGATTTTTCCGCTTGGATGGAACGATGACGATCACGAAGCGTCAAAAGCTCGTCGATCAATTTAATGACCCCAATGGGAAGGAGTTCATCTTCTTGCTCAGCTCAAAAGCTGGTGGATGCGGTATCAATCTTATTGGAGCGAACCGATTAATTCTGTTCGATCCTGGTATGTGCGCCGCCTGGCCATATTGCAATTAACGAACGAGGTTGTTCTTGAGATTGGAACCCAGCTGCTGATCAACAGGCTCTCGCCCGTGTGTGGCGTGACGGGCAGAAGAAAGAATGTATGCCAAGCGATAACATGGTTCCAAGGCTCTATGATTGACCTATATGCAGGCTTCGTCTACCGATTTATCTCTACCGGAACCATCGAAGAAAAGATTTTCCAACGACAAGCTACTAAGCAGGCTCTATCCTCAGCAGTGGTCGACGAGAAAGAGGATGCAGAGAGACATTTCTCGCTCGAGTCCCTCCGACAGCTCTTCACGTTCAATGAGGACACGATATGTGATACGCACGACAAGTTCAAATGTAAGCGATGCAAGAACGGGAAGCAGGTCATCAAGAGTAGTGCCTTGCTGTATGGAGATGCCAGCACGTACGTGTTTTCAAATTAAAAACAGTAGGAAGCTAACCGACATGGTTTCTAGCTGGAACCACTTTACGAACGAAGAGTTGAAGGGCAACCATGATGACCTTCTTCGAGCAGAGGTCGACTTTCCCGAGGTTTCCTTTGTCTTTCAGTACATCAGCCATTAAACTACATACTTTCACGTCTATCCGGAACATCAGCCGACAATGCTCGCGTACCAGCTGTAGCTTTTCATATTTCGTGACATTGGGCCAAGTTTCATTCCAATTAATTACTTATTTATTTATTTAAGGCGGAAGTTAAAAGAGGGGGACGAAGTTCGCACGACGAGTTAGACTCTTTTCGAGATGTCGAGCAGAGCGGGAGGACTCTACGGTGGAATTCAGTTCTCCACGGGCACAACACTCAGCTTCTCTTCCTCTTCTTCCGCTCCTCCCCCTCCCCCTCCAGCACTTGCACCAGTACCAGTACCAGTACCAGCACCAGCTCAAGCGCAACCCAACGAGAAAGTTCAAGTTTCCAATACTCCATCACAGGTCCCAGAAGGACAAGTGAGCACCACCACCGTCGACGAAGGAGCTGCAACGTCAGTAGGACCTGGATCAGGGTCGGTGGCAGGAAAACCTACAGCCGGTATCTCTTCCTCTCCTGTGCCTTGATGTGTACAGCCAAAATATTGACCGTCTCGCAATCATGGCCGTTTTACGCTTGCCACGTCTGCCCAACCCCTCCCTTGCGTCCTCAATCGTTCAGGATGGTCCGCTGCGCTCGCCTTCGCACCCGTCCGTAGGACACAAGCAAAGGCGAAATCGGTTGCTACGAGGTTACCCCCAGGAGTGACGGCCGTCACGGCCGTGCCAGTGCCGGCGACTTCCGCACCTCCCCCGATCCTGGGGATCCCCGCCAGCTCGAATGCGACAGTCTCCGCTACCGCCGTCGTATTCGCTCCACCCGAGCTGGTCGCGCCTACAAATGACCATGTCGACGCCAAGGACGAGCCCAGCACCGGATGGCGGAAGAAGGAGGGTTGGGGCAAGAAAGTGAAGCCTCCGTCGATGGTCCTCAATGAGGACGTTAATGGCTTCAAAGCTCATCAGAAGCGCAAGGGAGCTGGGGGCGCCGGCGGTGGGAAGAAAGGGAGGAAGGTGAGCAACGAAGCAAGCCAGTTTTCACACCTTATTGATTGTGTCCAGAACAAAAATGTGCAGCCTGTCGCCATTTGGGATCCAATGGAACAATACGATCCACTGAAACCGAATGATTATAACGAATACAAGCTCTGGAAGCAACGTGACCGCATTGAACGGGCAGCAGAGCGAGCTGCTGAGAGGAAGCGTGTACGTGATGTCAGAGACAGAGGTAGCGACCAAACCGATTCGGGAAGTGAAGACGAACGTCCCCGCAAGACTGGTTTGCTATCCGTCTTTGATGCCTTTATATCATATTCATGACAATCATCAGGGAGATTTGATAACCATACCACGTTTGACCAATGGTCTCGTGCGGACGATGATCACCTACGTGGTATCGGGAGCACCGATCTTCTCACAACCGCCGTGGATCGTAACATGTCCGGCGAAGATGCATATATGCGACGTCTGGCGATGTCGCAAGGAGCGGCCCCTCCAAGAGCGCCATCTCCACCGGTTCACGTAGATCGGAATATGTCTGGGGAGGATGCGTATCAACGACGTTTAGCTTTAGCTGCTGGGGGTCCGCCTGTTCAAACTGCGGCTCCGTCAGTATCTTCGCTCAGCGATGACGCAGATCTCGACATGCCCCCTGGAAATGATATGGATGAACCATCAATAATCCTGGTAGATCATACGGAGTCAGGAGACGAGGCTTACCAACGTCGTCTTGCCATGAGCGAAGGACTCCGACCTACCGACCCTCCGTTCACTCCTCTGTCGCCTCCGCCGATGTCCTCTAGTGTTGCTGAACCCCCGTCCCCTCCGCGTTTGGCATACAATCCATTTGCCCCTCCTACTAATGTCCCTCCTCCTCCGAGTCAAGTTCCGAGTGGGTTCGAAGACAAGGTAAAAGCCGCCGCCAATATCGCTGCTAAGTTGAGTGCACTAGCTGCTACCGCGGGTGCAAGCTCCGCCGGGTCTGGCGAATCTGGGACCGATTCACCTGTTCCACCCCAACCTTCAGAGGAAGAGGGTGCACCTAAAAGGTCAGCCTTATCTACCCCAGGGTTATTTCATAACCTGATGAAACTCATCCACAGGTCGGATCCCCATGGTTTTGCTGCCCGTCTCATGGCGAAATGGGGTCACAAAGAGGGCCAGGGACTAGGAGCGGACGGTTCAGGCATTATCAACGCACTCACCGTCGAACAAATCACAAAGGCGAAGAGTAGAAAGGGCAACAAAAAGGCTGCGGTACAGGCTCAGGGCAAACCGGCGATCGGTTCCAAGATGGGCAGGATCATCAATGACAATGAAGATGCGAGAGCGCGCGACGACCGGGAACGTTTTGGTGAACCCAGTCGGGCGGTTGTACTCACAAATATAGTGGACGCCGAAGACGTTGGTGACGGTGAATTGCGCGACGAAATCGGTAGGTTTGACTGATTTGCCGTATGTTCATCGCGACTGAAACCCGGTCTTGTAGGCGATGAATGTTCAAAGAACGGCACCGTCGAGCGTGTCGTCGTCCATCTTTGCTATCCACCTCCGTCAAATCCCGAAGAGGCTGTACGCATATTCGTACTATTTGCCGGTCCATCTGGAGCATGGAAGACGGTGAGAGAGATGGATGGAAGGTACTTTGGTGGAAGAGCTGTGCGAGCAAGATATTTTCCGGAAGCGTCCTTTCTTCAATATGATCTAGATGCTACTCTCTCGTGAGCTTTTTGTTCGCCCCCGCCCCTGGGTTCCCATTCGTATTACTCTTCTGCGTTTGCTTGCCTAGTTTTGTCTCGCCGTCAGATTCGATGTTGAAAATCAGTGTATCAATGTAGAATCACTCAACGCGGTGCAAGTTGAACTTTCGAGCGGGTCTGAAGGTCTGACATTAGGACTGATGGGCAAGTTGGTTTGCCGGTCCTACGAGAACGAGTGAACTGGCTACATTTCCAAGACGAACGGGCCGGTGCGATGGTCTATGTCACATACGAATACTGTTCCATCGGCGAATCGTGGGCAGATACAATGTACATACTCTGCGGCCGGAGAGATCCCGAGGGTGAATTAAGTACGATATCAGCTTATCCCAGATTCTGAAGCGAGTGCAATCGCTGCTCATGAAGTCAAGATCGGTTGGTCCCCGTAACAGATTATTCCCATTAAGTTTCAGGAAACTGCAATGAGGCCTACGTGGGCAACAGCAAAAACAAATAAACTAGCAGCAACTCGTTTCGATCGAGTGACCTCGGGGTTATGAGCCCCGCGCGCTTCCTCTGCGCCATGCTGCTGTGCTTGTCCTAGTATACATATGATACTTGTACCCGTGGCTGCACAGGGGATATCTCAGATGTCCCGTGCAACCGCTGCGTTATCAGATCTACATAGTGGCTTCGGCCTCTTCATCTTTCGACTTGCATATACTTCTGCCCGATGAGTGCTTTTTCTTCCCGACCTTTTTCTCGTACTTGCGGTGTTCTCGAATGACACTCCAAACGTCACCCATGATCCACTTCGCTTCAGCACGTCTTCTTCAACACAAGTTACACAACCCTAGTCTGTCCTGACCTCCGACAACGTATTCAATATTTTGATCTCATACTCCCACACCTCCACCGCTTCAACGTCAGGGTTTCGAGGAGGATCCGAGAGTCGTGTGCGCGAGGAAGGCTCTACCCCGGATGAACGAATGGGACTCAGCCAGAACGGAGACGACGTGCAGTCCGATGTTTTCGTCCCTATTTTTCTTTGATCCAAGGGGTGTCTTGGAGTCGTTCAGGTGCGCATCCCACAGAGGTATGACAGTCCGACCTGTTGTCAAATTGTCACCACTACGACAGGGTCCACGTAAACTTACGACCTGTGTATCAACCTTGAACTTCCTCGCGCTAGTACTGGCGTTGAAGCGATGAGTGATCTCCCACGCATCAGGATGGAAACTCACACCCAACTTGCTTTCATACAAATACCATAGCCCATTGTAGTATCCTAGTATATCAATATCTATGTTTCAAAAGGAGTGACAAGGTCATTTCACGGCTGCGTAAAGATGACCTGCCCGCAACTACACCACTAACCGTACAGTTCCATATCAAACCAAGGACTTCAACACTCCAAACTCCCGACTGGTCCTCGAGGTAACCTGTGATGTTCTTGGCACCGAACCTAGTGAAATCATGTCATTATCTTATATGCGGTCGTCGCCGGGGAAGGAGAACGAGAATCAAAACTCACCGGAAGCGGTTAAACAGGAAACGGTTAAACATCGACCCGAGTTGTTTACATCACTGGAGATCATCGAGGTACGTGCATATAGGGTGCTCGCTCGACAGAGTTTGCAAGATAGATAATTGGGGGAGAACGTGTTTCGGGTTGTACCTGAACTCGTTCATCCGCGCTTCGAAGGCGCGTGGTATTCGTCTGTAGAGGGGAAGAAACGTATTTGCGCTGCCATAAGTTACTCGTCTACTCTTTGGTTTTGACGTCCTGTAGTTGTGAGTTGGCCGTTCGCTCGTCCAATGGCAGCCTTCAAACCTTTAACGGTTGTTATTGCGTATGGAATCGTCATGTCATAGTAATGAGATCTGAAGCGGTCATGTTAGGACTGTTGGATCGTGGAGCGTATTTTACTCACTTGACCACTTTATTCACGACCCGTCTTCATGAGAGGATGTCAGGGAATCGGAAAGACCTAACCAAGCACAAGTCAACGGAAAACAAAAACACACCTTCCCTTTTGACCAGTACGCATTCCCGGTTCCACAGTGAAAAACATCATCACAATCCATTCGCATAAATCAAAACGCTAGAACAAATAAAGAGGAATGCGCCGAGTATTCGTACTGTACGCACTAGCGGTCTTACAACCGTTCCAAAAAAGAAAATATACGAGTCCAATGTAAAGTGCAAGGTATATGAAATCAAACTGGGAAATCGAGGGCGGTGTATGTGCACGTGGGACGAAAGGAAAAGTAGACAAACAGGATGATCATGAACGGTAGAGGAAAATGACTCTTGCTTGGCGTAGATGGACATAAATAACTGAGTTGTCGCAAGATACGCCATAAATAGCAAATGGGGAAAGATAGATGTGTGAAGGAAATATTGGGGAATGGCGGCGAATGGACCGTCCAATGCGCATATGTGATGACAGATGGTACGAGGTTGGCCGGGGCAAAACCTTCCAGTTAATTGCGAAATAGTCAAACAAATGGAGCGTGTGATGCGGTCGATTCATTGGCTATAGGTGTAAAGATGATGTTTCAGATAGAAGTGGAATGCAGGAAGCATTTTGGATGATGCAAGCTGATTATTCGTTAATTTGGCCAGGACTAAACCGATGGCTTTGGGGCGTAACGAACGTGGAAAGCGAACGTGCCATGCGAGATGTAGAATTCTGCAGACCCGGGAGCAGTCATAGCGATAGGCGTAGTCGAAAGAATGGTCGAGTAAGCTCCAATGAACAATGCGGTGGCGGATAGCCTGCAAGACCGGACGTCAACAAAGAGATTGAAAAAGGGGAGTGGGTAGCAGCCACTCATATCACGCATGGATATCGAGTGCTGGATCGAGCGGGGCAGATGCAAGTGAGCTTGAAATCAGTACGCCGCCATACGAGCTGCATCGAAAGTCTCGGCCCGTGTGATGGGTACTCTGGCCATCCTTTTCACCTTCGATGAGACGCCTTTGGTCGGGGGTGGGCAGGGGCTATCACCAATGTCGGTTTCTTCATCATCGGTCATGGTGAGGTTGCCAATCTCCGTGAGAGTGGAAAGTCCGTTACGACGAGTACGAGCTGCATTCGCGGCAGCAAACAACTGCGGAGCAGTGGGAGCGGTATTGCGTTTGGATTGTGGTTGTTGCTGTTGGGTCATGCTGGCAACTTTAGAACCCAGATCGCCATAAGCGTACGACTTTGTGCGGCCAAATTTAGCTTTCCGGAACTGATCCAAGTCTTCGCGACGAGAGAGCGCATGACTAGGGTCGTCCATTGTCACATAGCCCTGGGGTTGGCAGCGGCTTGCGGAATGTTTATAGTACGCGCAGTAGCCGCCTTCCAGAATGTATACCTCCGGGTAGTGGATCTTCGGATACACGTGGTTGTTCATGGCGCGATCTTTAGAGCGTAGGTGCTTAGCGCTATCGTATGCTTTAGTATGTTGCAATAGAAGGACAGAAATATACATTACATCGTTGGAGCTCTTTTAGCACTGAACTCACAGTGGAAGACCAGAACCGTCTTCCTTGAGGAATCACCGCTGACGCATGGTTTAGGTTCGTGCTGAGCGAGAAAAAATTCCTCAACTCCAGCTGTGGTATTGACGTTGACGGCACCGGGAATATGTCCGCCGTTATATTCGTAATCGAAGCGGCAATCAATGACATGGAATTGGGCGATCTGAGCGCCGTATGCGCCATCCAGCAGGGCATCCAGCTATGACGAGATCATTTAGGGTTGCGTACCCTTATTGCGACCAAAAACTCACGGTATTCGGGGCAATTCTCATCAGACCATCCTCGCGAACGCGATGACAAGGGAGAATCTTGCCAAAGGACTCATTATCGCCGAACCCCGCAAGCATGAATTTCGCAGAGGGACTTTCAGAAACTTCTTTGTTGACTTTAGGACTAGCACCGGTGAGAGGCCTGAAGTCTTCTGTTCCATCACGACGGCGGATGGTCTTGGTCTGCTGACGTTTCATGTACGCCTGAGCAGGGGAAGACATGTCTGGTCCATCAAAAGAATCATCGGACATGTCGACGCCACTGGGCGGAAGCATTGCAGAAACAACACGGCGGGAGGAGCCGAACTTGGGAGGAGCGAGTCCTTGCGAAGGTGATTCTTCGGACCCCACGACAGGATACGCGGAACGGGCACCACCCTCTGCAGGATGTACCACAGCGGAAAAGGCAGGACGGCGGGCACGCTTGTTCATATTTGAAGGAACGCCGAGACCTTGTAATCCTGGCTTGTTGAAGTGGGACAACAAAGGTCCACTTCCCATGCGTTCGAGTTTGTTCCGGGACGGTGACGAAGGAAGAGGAGAGGAGTCGTCTTGTTCAACACGAACAACAGCCTCGGGCGATAAGGAGCGTCTCTTTTTTGGCTGACCAGCGCCAATGCAGGGTGACTCCAACTCCGCCGGAGATATGGTGTTATGAAACATGTTGAATCCAGTGATCGTTGGAGCAGCAGACAACGGAGGCGAGCTCAAAAGATCTTGGTTATGGGCCATTGGAGCGGGGTCGACATCCATTGCATCCTCTGAAGCAAGAGAGATCGTCTCAGCGGGCTGGCAAGACGTGTAAGTCAACTCGCCTAGCAGTATGAGTGGGATGGATGTGTACTTACGGGGGCAAACAGATTTTCGTCGGACGTTTGTGCGCGTACTAATGGTTTGGCGGAGAACCACTCGACGGGTAAGGCGGTGCGTTCAGTGCGTTTCGAGCCAGATTGTGTGCCAGACTTTGAATTAGACATGGAGTCGTTTGAAATACTGCCGTTGCTCAGGTCTTGGCCAAACATGCGTGCACCACTTGTATAAGCGCGGGGTCGATTTGCAGGTTTGCTAAACTGCACGGGTTCCTTGCGTGAGACATGAGATGGCATGGGAGAGATGTCCATTGCATCGTCTTGAGTGGTGTCCCGAGTGATATTTACGTAGTCGCGCGAAGGAGAGTTGAGGGACACGGTGGAGGCGAAGGAGAGTTCGAGATCCGAAGAAAGGAATTCGTCGAGGTCATCACGGGGTTTGGAATGTTGGTTACGTTTGCGAATTGGCGCGAGAGGTGCGCTGAGATAGTGGGAAGAAGCCGATGAGATAGTAGAGAAGAAATTCATGACCCGAGGCCCCAAGGGGTATTCGTGATGTCTCTTGCACCTCCTACTTGAATGATCTATAATGCGAGTCATGAAGGCGAGAGATACGTCGAGAAAGTTGTACACGTTGGACGATAGACGAGTTGAACAAGGTTTGCGAGTAGTGCAATATAGCGATGGGATGACGTGCGACGCAGAGGGTGCGAGTTAATGACTGTCACTCAAAGGCGTAGAATAAATACCAACCGGAGTATGGTCCGATGGCTTTGATCACGACCGAAAGAGGCTGTCGAAGATATATCAAGGGGGTAATTAGTATTGTGCACAAGACCAGGGAAAGTCGACAAAGGGGTGGATTTGTGGTACGGAAGTTGAAACCATTGTCCACCAAAGTTGGTCGAACACGGTCAGCGGCCTCATGGCTCGCTTACGCTGAGAAGAACACCACTTGGACGAAAAGGATACGTGAGGGAGAGATTACCTCGGACTTAATGAATGAATTAGCGGAGGAGGCCGCGCCTTGATATGTGGAAGTCAGCGAGGAAAGTGGGGAGCTCGGATGGACGAGGAGAGGACTCTCACGGGAAACCGAACACGGAACGGTAATGCGTATGTATATGGACTATCTGTGGGTCCCGATCAAGTCCCGACTGACTTGATTATGAGCGACAGGACTCTTCGACGGCGGCACGACTCACCAACTCAAAGATGGTCCTAGATTAAGAAGAAGAAAAATCAGTCTACGTCGACCAGTCTACCCTCGAACTACTCGAGCCAGTCCGAACTACGCTCGTTCGAAAAGAGTCACTTTGTTTGGCTTTCCTTTGGTCCAAGTTCACCTTCGTCACGTGCTTATTTCTCACTCGAAATAATTACA
>JBBPLY010000205.1:3405-21348 GCA_038090035.1 Xerocomus nothofagi | reverse complement strand
AACGACATCGTTGACGACGACGAAGCTTCGTCAACTTCATGGGTGGATCCCCGTTGAATCGGCTCTCATGGTTGCGGCCCTCGCGGTCGTTTCTGAATGCGGTCGTCGCTTCCCCAGCGACGCGATGGATCTTGTTCAAGAGTGGCATGCCGTTGCTCGCCACGAATCCCAACGTCGAGAAACGCAAGTTGGCGCTGTTGACGACCCTCGATGTCGAACCCTTGCTCGGTCCCAGCCCGTACTTTGGTCAAGGCCAGAACCCCGGGGAGTTGAGCACGGAGGAAACGCCCATCTTGGAGGCCGCTCGACTCCATGGTCCACGTGCCGTCTTCCTCGGTCTCGAAGAGCGCGATCCAACGGCAGCTTCTGCGCTGCCTTCTTCAGACTTCAAGGAGCCAGAGGTCGCCGTCGCCAACATCGATGGTACCCCATATTTTGCCGTCGACGTCGCCGATCTCGAAGAAGGCGACGTGGACCAAGTCGTTCAGAACTCTCAAATCGCAAAGTCGGATGCCAAGCTGGCCTTCACCGACCCTAGGACGGCGATGGGAGCCTTGGACATGTTTTCTGCGGCAGTCTTTGCGGGCGCCAGAAGTATGGTGGACTGGAACGATAGAAACAGGGCACGTCTATCGTTTCCCGTCGATCGTCTTGACTCACTTCCGCGATGCAGTTCTGCCCCGCTTGTGGTTCTCCGTCCTATTCTCTCTGGGCGGGTTGGAAGCTTTCGTGTACTACGTTGTTACCATGGGCCGACAACACGGACACGAAGCCCTGTCCGTCAGGGTGGGTCGGAAACCCCGCATATATGGAACCAAACTCTGACAGAGCTGAACAAGGCGCGGATTGCAAAACTTTTGTCATCCGAGAACTGACCCCGTCGTGATCATGCTCGTCATGAACGAGACGAAAGACCGGGTCATCCTTGGCAGAAACGTATGTGGAAAGTCCTCATCCCCCAAACGCCACGTTGACGTTCACTCCAAGAAACGTTTCCCGCCCAAGTTCTATTCCGCCTTGGCAGGCTTCGTCGAACCTGGGGAATCGTACGAAGACGCGGTGCGACGCGAGATGTGGGAAGAAGCTGGCGTCAAAGTTTGGAATATCCAATACCACTCTGGGCAACCATGGGTAAGGCGTGAAGCGATTCGAACGCTCTGTGGACTAACGATCGTCGGTCGCATTCTTTCCGAAAGCCGTTCCCTGCCAATCTCATGTTGGGCTTCTATGCGACGGCAGACCCTTCTCAACCGATCCGCACAGACCTGGACAATGAACTAGAAGGTGACCGTCGTTGACACGCAAGTTTTCGTCGCTGATGACTTTACTCTCAGACGCCCGATGGTATACTCGCGAAGAAGTTTTGGCCTCCCTTGACGCAGCGTCCGGTACGACGAGCGATAAGATTGCTTCGGCTTGGACGGAAGACAGACCCAAGGACCGGTCGGGAACGGACGCCGTTATCAAGGCAGAGCCGCTCTTCAAGATGCCTCCTGCCACTGCGATCGCCGGAGTGCTGATCAAACATTGGGCAGAAGGCAAGATAGAGCCAGTTAATTCCGTGAAAGGTAATCTATAGATGGAATTATTCGGCATACATGATCTATAGAGCATATATCCGTGGTCATTAGGTGATTTGGAGTATAGATGTCGTGTTTGTCGATGATAAAGACGTTGAAGCACACGCCCAGCCTGGGTGAGGCCTACGACCATTCTCACGTGCATGTCTGAAGTACAGTGTTGGCTTCGTCGAAAGATGTAATGCCTGACAGATATTCTGATACATGATGCATGCTACGACAATACTTGTGGGAAGAGTCAATTGGAGTGGAACGGAGTGACGCCAGACTCACCATACAGCTATGAAATAAACGTGTTTGGTGCTACATTGACGCACGTTCGTGAGCCATGGTGCGAAGTACATCATCGCCATCTCGCCATAAACATTCACCCTGCCAGAGCACATAGTCTGCCATGCCATTGTTTACGATATAGTCGACGCAATCGCGGTCTGATGCCCCGGGTTGAATCCAAATGGCAGGTATGCCTTGGGCTTTAGCCTGTTCCAACAACTTGATGGTAATCTTTACACGACGTTGAGAGAGAGATGACGTCGCGTCGAGAGTTACAAACTTTGGCAGGGGTTATGACGCTGAGTGCGGTTTCTTTGGGTGAGGATAGTTGGTCGATCGACTTGACCGTCTTGCGTCCTTCTAGTTCGGTATTCGTCTGCAATGACGGAATGAGAGAAGGCGTTTAGCATCGTCTGACTGACTGACCGGATGAACGGGCGTCACGTCCTTGTTCCTTGCGATATACCACTGAAGGATCTAGAAGAAGGGGCTCGAGGTGGATGATTCGAGAGGGTTGTCGACTTGCCTTTGTTCCCCACTTGGATGGGTCGGTGGACGCACCGACGACGGCATACTTGTGGTGAGTCAAAAAGAACTTTTGCTTGTCAGTCACGGTCGTCATCTTGAACGACAGGCGACGGAGATTGCCATTCGGAGTCAGCCGTGTCGTCATTCTTGGCTTCAAACGAGAAAAAGGACGACGTGGCATACAATTGGTTAGGTCACGTGCCATCAGCGCACGGACCAAGGTGAAAATGTATATAATCCCAGCTCGCACTCGATGAATCCTCAGAACATACTCAGCTAGGATCTATTTTATAGAAACTAACTCGTGTTCTCGCATGTCTACACATGCCACATCCTTCAAATCCATTCGATGACATCCGCGCTCGCTCGTTCGACAGAGAACACGATCTCCACCTCGGTGGGATCTCGAGGACGTTTGGTTCTGCGCTCTTCTGGGCTGTTTGCAGCTCGGTCGACCGGAGCCAGCGAGTAGAGCGTCTGTCTGATGGATTCTCTTTCTGTACTAGCCATGTATTTTGTCAATGCAATCTGTGTTGTCCGACTTTTTTTGCGTATCATGGATGTCACCTTTTGTCTGCCCATTCGCCAATTATCCTATGGAATCTTGATTGGGTTTGCTCTCTCCGTCTCGGCAAGCTCTGTCGCACATTACTACTCTGAATACAGAAGACAGAGCAAGGTAGAACAAGAACCCTTGTTTCGACCCATCGAACTGAGCACGGATGAAGTCGTACGCGGAGTCATTGGACTCATCGGTATGTCTCCTGCCTTGTCATCCATGGAGAGGTCATCGACGTACGCGCAGGAAACACGCCGTTGGTGAGAATCAACTCGTTGAGCGACCTGCTTGGAGTAGAGATTCTGGGCAAGGCCGAGGTAGGACATCCCCGTCTCGGACCCAACACGAGCGACTCAGTCTTTGGTCATGTCATCCAGTTTCTGAATCCAGGAGGTAGCGTCAAGGATCGGGTTGCATTGCAAAGTGGGACTTTTTCTCGCCGTATGCGTCCAGACGTGGGCTCACGCGAGGGGGCGACAGTGATCGAAGACGCCGAACGACGAGGATTACTACACCCACACACCGGCTCTCGAATCTTCGAGGGCACCGTAGGATCCACCGGAATCTCGATAGCAACGATATCGAAAGCCAGGTAAATGACGGAATCCCTTCCGTCGTCGATGCGAACCGCTGACCCGTCGAACAAGGGGTTATGACGCGAGTGAGTGCGCCCGCCAGTTCGGGCGGACTGATCTGCTTACCCTCCTTGGAAAAGCGATCATCATGCCAGACGACGTCGCAGAAGAAAAAGTGAAAGCGTTGGAATCGCTCGGGGCAGAGGTACGACGCGTACGACCAGCCAGCATCGTCGACAAGAAACAAGTACGTAGTACCCCGCCCTCGTCGACCCTCTGACCACACACGCGTTGACCGTGCGTGCGTTCCCGAGCAGTACGTCGTACGTATCCCTCCCCATTTTCTCGCTGGCAAGTCATCCTTACGACCGAATGTTGTCAGAACATGGCAAGACAAGCCGCCGTCAGGTTTGGTCAACCGAACGCCCTGAATGGAACTGAAGGCGCAGGCGTCAGCCATGAGATGATCACGGGTTCGCCTGCGGTCGTCGTCTCCACCACCTCGTCGCACGTCCATCCTCAAGGCACGGAAGACGATCCACAAGATACGGAACTGCTCACCAAGCCTCGCGGGTTCTTCGCCGACCAGTTCGAGGTGCGTAGTTCACGAGGGTCGGCACCTCGTGGGTCAGTATCCTCACTCGGTTTCCCTTTCTTCGGTTGACAGAACAAGAGCAATTTCGATGCACACTACCAAGGGACCGGTCCAGAGATATGGCGACAAACCAACGGAAAGCTGGATGCGTTCGTCTCGGGCGCCGGTCAGTCCGTCCCCCCCCCCGTCCCGAGTCGCATAATCTTAAAAGGGGATCTAGGAACGGGCGGAACGATCGCCGGAACGGGTCACTATATCAAGTCGATGAACGAGAACGTACAGGTCGTCTTGGCCGATCCTGAGGGAAGCGGTCTCTACAACAAGGTACGCGCGCGCTTCTTCCCGGAGAACCACTGCGGGAGTAGGGACGATCTTACGCACGTCAAATCTATCGACAGGTCAAGTTTGGCGTGATGTTCGACCGCAAAGAAGCAGAAGGCACGAAGAGACGGCATCAAGTCGACACGGTCGTCGAAGGAATGTATGTGTTTTCGTGAATCAAAATAGAGTCTCTACTCATGATCTTGTATACGAACGGTACAGCGGGATCAATCGCATGACGAACAACATCGATCTGGCGTTGCCCATCATCGACGACGCATTTCGGCGAGTTCTAGTCCCGTCCAGCCTCCCTTGCTCTTATTCATAATCGACACCGACACATCAGAATAACGGACGCGGAGGCCGTCGCGATGTCTCGCTACCTCGTCCAGCACGACGGGCTGTTCCTCGGATCCAGCAGCGCATGCAACCTGACGACGTGCGTCAAGCTGGTGAAGCAAATGGGCTGGCAAACAGGCCAGACCGTCGTCACTATCTTGTGGGGAGATTCCAACTATATTACGCACTCGTCACCCGCTCATCGTCCCACGACAGGTGCGATTCTGGCAGCCGCCATCATTCAAAGGTAAGCCCTCGTTTCGGTCGCTCGAATTTCATCGGTCTGACGAGCGACCTCGGTGACTTGATAAAGTTTTGGTGAGAACCCACCGATCCAGTAAACGATGCCTGGGCTTGTGCTGACATATCCTCCTCGTCTTGACCATACAGGAACGACGAGTACCTTCGCCGTGCCAACATTCCCATTGAACAGACCATCATCGAGAACCTCGTCGCCGGAAGATCTACAGGGTAAGCGTAATGTAACCAATAAAGCACGAACGAAATGCGAGGGAGAAAATAAAAGGAGACTATGCAAATGCCTATGGTACAGATGTGTGGGGGGTAAATAGGTACATTGGTAATACGACTCCGCAAGCGTGCGCTCATGACTGGCTTGGTAGCCACGGAGTGGGAAATAACGTAGGGGACGCGAGCGATGGTTTTGGTTGAGAAGCAAACCCATTTTGAGTGGAAGTTCTAGAAGCAAATTGTGACACGGCAGGATTGGGGGAGACACGCGTCTGTATTTGCTCCTTGGACGGTGACGCGCTCAGGGACGTGTGAGCATGCCTGTTACTCTGTTTGAATCGTAACGGGTTAAAAGCGATACAACGCGACTCACGCAGGATCTGCGGGGGCGGTGGGCAGTGGGTCTGCGGTAATCTTGAGATACCCGGCTTGCACTAGGAAATCCCAGACGCGACTAGTTTTATTGACGTCTATTTTCACGAGATCTCGAGCTTCTCGTCGACGGAGCTTGCCACCACGACGAGCGTACTCTCGTACGAGCGTCTCCTTGATGACGAGATACGGTTTGGGGAGAATACGCAACTGTGAACAGAGCGCCTGTTCTGCAGGCGTGAGCAGGTGTAATGAAGGACTGTTGGCCAAATTCAGAGGCGCAGCTGATGAAATGCAAATCAATATCGCGAATCATTGCGATTGGAGACGAACATACGTGGTCGGCGCGCCGAACCTGCTCCGATTGCGCTGGCACCAAGTTTGGGTGTTATTTCTCGTTCGTGACTCTTACGACCTTCGGATTCTCCTGAAACGACGTCGACTTCCTGATGAAAGTTTTTAAAAAGGTGCACTTACGACCAGTTCCGCCGCGCAGTTGGTTTAATCGTTCGGAAGCATAGTAATCCCGTGACATATTTGCCTTTAATTGTACCTGGATATAGAGCGATGACGCAAATCGGACCACAGGGTGCATAGTTGCATACGTACGCGACGAATGCTGTCCGCCTCGAATTTGTCAATATCGGCGGGAGTGGCCAGGCCCATGCGCCGATAGTGCTGTAGTTCTTGTATTCGCTTCCGCAGCATTGCCTCATCTAGCATGAGGGTTAATATTCGCTGCTGTCAAAGATACCGAAACCGTACACAGGATATCCGCAGCGAACACTTCGTAATCCTCGGCAGTCTGGAGCCTAGCAAAGGGTCGGAGACGCTGTACGATGTCCTTTTCCTCTTTCACTCGTTTCTTCTCGGCGGCTTGCATCTTTGAGCATGCTTGGCATCAGAATAACCGAAATGGTTCTGAAACGAACACAGCCGACCTTCTTGTATTCAAGGAGGCCCCTTTCATACATGATTGCTTTGGCTTCGTGGCGTTTTGCCACGCGCTGATTGTACATTTCAATCATTGCCAACTTGAGTGCAAGCGAATCTTCCGTTTCGAATGGAGGCGGTTGCGTAGGCTCTTCGGAATTAGGGTCGTCTTCTCCAGTCGTCTGTTGATCGGTGCTGCCGGGCTCCTCTGACTTGACTACTGAGTGCGGTCTTGACGTATCGCCATTAACAGAACCATAGCCATTCACGTAACCATTCATGCCATTCGTCGGCGGTTGACTGACTGATCTGTTTTCATCGCTTGATTTCCGTTCTTCTAGCATCTGCACCCGAGCTTTAACGTCAGCATCATTCTCGTCCTCGACGATCTGGTCTCCACCGTAAGCGAGGCAGATACCAAATTCGAGGTCCTTGACTAATTCCTCTGCTTCGTTGTCAAGTTCATGCTCAAATTCCAGGCGCCCCGGAAGAAAGGTGGCAACCTCATGTACACCTGGTGCGGACGTCGGAGTGACCTTTGGAGGAGGTGGGGCAGCATTATTCATAGCTGACATCCGTCTTCGTTTCCGCCGCTGAAACTCTTCGGGATCGATGTCAAAATCAACATCCATTCGCTAAGTTGGAGATGATCAGTGTAGACTTCTTTGACTTGGCGCTGACGGCTTACCGGCAGAGGCCAATCAGGTGAATCGACATAAATAGAATTGTAATGTCCTTCCACTTCTTCCTTCGTTCGCGTACCGACGTGCTCCGCAATCATTTGCCAATTTCCAAGGCCAGCTTTCGATATGCCCTCGACCAACAGTAACTCCCTAGCATAACGCGAGGTGGGCCCGAACTTCATGCGAATATAGAGAAAGAATCACATACTCATCGGCGCCCCAATCTTCTGAGAAGATAGGATATGAATGTAGTTCCTGGGAGAAAAAAAGTATGTCAGATCGAACGAGTGCTAGCACCGCAACACCTTGGCTTACGATGACGCGGTATGCGTGGCCACGTCGGTGTTTTGCGAACTCTTTTCCGGCGCAGAGACACGCAGGACAAATGTCCACTCCGTCGCCTGGTTCGCATAGAGGATCGGCGCATTTTATTCGGACAGAATGCGTCAGATCGCACATGCATGAGTCACATTGGATCTGCAAGCCTGGCTCGTTGACAGCTAAAAAGATATTACGCAACAGGCCCCGTGAGAAACGCAACTGGACGGAACGAACCAAGAGTGGGATGGGAAGGTCGCTCACTTTGTATTTCATCTGGCTGATGTTCGCGCTTCCGATGAGAGACAGTCATGGCCAGTGGCCGAGAGTGAAAGTGACACGATAAATGTGCTGCAGAATGATTGACGCTGGCTTGAGTGACTGGTTGGACCAGAATAGGGTAGGTACGCTGTAGTATCCAAAATCAACGAAACAAAAGGGTCAGATGGACGACACAAGAGACGGCTTGGGATGCTCAACCCATCCCCGCTGCTGATACGTACAACACGTCCGACAACGAGCAGGTACCGAATGCCTTCGAGCGGAATGTGCGGTCAGCGCCGGAGAGACGTCTTGTCCTATAAAGACTAGCGCTTGGTCGCTCAAGCTTGTCGTCGGTGTTCTTGAGATTTTGTGTCGTCCGTCGTTTGTTGCGTCGTCGTCGTCGCGCGTGATGCACGACTGTTTATCCTTGTTTATCCGCTCGACCCAATTTGGGATTGTCAATAGGACTTTGCTGTTTGAATGGAATACATCCGAGTCTGTATGGGTCTATATCCTCGGAAACATCTGATAGTCACGAAGAAGGATAATTACAGACACTAAATAGAAGTCCAAGTTACACCTGATCAGATGCCACTTCTTGTCCACTCCAACCTCCGTTCAAAACCCCTCCGCTTGACGGGGAGATAATCGCACGAAAACTTCATCCTCGGTGTGTATCACGCCGATACTGCGTGGGTGTACTCGGGGTAGGCCCCAACTCGCCGCCGAATCTTCCTTTGCCGGATACACGTCGAACAAGTGGACCAATATTATAACGAGAACCTTGATCTCGTATATGGCCAACCAACGACCTTTGCACTGTGATATCATGGGTGCTGTGAAGCGGGTGAGAATTAAGAGGCAGTACTTACGACATGTCTACCACCGCCCAGAGAATGGAACGAATATCCTTCTGTCTGCAAACGTTTCCGTTGGTATGGATGTTGTGCAAACCGATCAACCACGAAGGTCTCCGGATCTGAAAAGACTGCCGAGTCCATATGGGCAGCGCGGACGTTTCCAAATACATACTCTCCCTTCTTTACGGGTATCGTCCCATCCGGGCCATCCCTGACTCTCAGCTCGAAGTCGCATTTCGCTTGGCGTGCCGCAGCGTGCAAGCTCGTGAGCCTCATGGTCTCCATGATCGCAGATGTCAGTAGCCTGAATGACGGGTCGTCCAGCTCGTCAGGGCCAGCTTCTAGCAACGCCTCCAAGCTGCCGGACTTTTCGACCGCCGCATCGATTTCCGCGCGGACACGTGCGAAGCTATCCGGATTGCCCAGCAAAAATGAGACCAAAAAGAACGAGTTGCTCAGCATATTGCTGTGGACTCCCCACAGGAAGTTCAGCAGTAACTGGGCTCCTTCCAAGGACTGGATGCCATTGTCCTTGAAAGCCTTCATGAACCCAAGGGAGAATCGGTCATGACAGTCGATGACATCCCCTCGCTGCAAATAGTCTTTGAAGGAGGCGAGCAATCGCATTCGCGCTACATAAGACGGCCAACGCCAGAGCAACGTCCTGCCGAAACGGTATGGGACACTTTTGTTAAGGGTCTGGAAGTCTTTGTAGGTGTCGGTCGGGAAGGTGCTCCCGAGAAAGGTGAGATTCGTCGCGGTGTAAAGAGGTTCGTTGGTGAGCTGCGCAAGGGATATTGGCCCGCTGTGGTCTCGAGCAAAGTCCTTGATCTGTGATAACAACACGAGACCAAACCCTTGCATTGTCTGTCCCAGAGAGTGCGGCGACAAACTCTTGTCAACAAGTTGAAAGAGTTCGCGGATCATGACTTTATGAAGGCTGGCGTAGTTGGTTCCGATGCCAGCGACGACGTGAAACATCTCCCGGTGCATAATGTCATTACGAAGCAGCTGTGGGGAGGCCAAGAAAACGGAGGAGATGGTGTCATTCGAGGAAACGACCACGAACCGCCAATAACCAATCGACACACGGTACACAGGACCGTATCGCCGTCTAGTCAATGCTTGTATCAACGATAAACGGTTGGATCGTCAAAAACCTACTGGCGTCGGGAGAGAAAAGCACATGGGTTTAAACCATACAGTAGCCAGTTGTAGTACCCAGCCAAAAAGCTCGGGACTTGAAGTGGACAACTTGCCACATCGAAGAAGGCATCAACCATGAACATCAAGGTTATATAGGCAGCGGCAGCGGCGCAGAGGATGAGTGGATACATGTTGATCTATGTCCAAGAGACTGCGCATGCGTTCTTATTTATCCGTTTCGTCGAGTAAGGTAGTCCTGTGTCACTGTAGCATAGCAATTTCTATCAACTAGTATCCAGAGGAACAGGTCACCTGCCTCACCTACAGGAATCGGAACCCTCCTTGATGGCCGTTCGTTTCGTCCCTGAAGTTGTGAATGCAACGCCAAGGGGTATCAAATTGGCGTAGCACCGAACATGGACGACTATCAGATTCTCTAAATAGAATAACTCTCCTCGTGGATCGTCATGCACTGCTTAATGACGACTTGCTTTGTAGTACGGCCGCGTCGCACGCCACAACGACGTCGATAGCGAGAACTTACGCGAGTACCAATATTATTGATCGTTCTATTTCTTGATTGCGTCGGACGTGTCGAGCTGTCTTAATCATGACCGAATGTACTGAGTCCAATCCTGAGGGTGGTGTTAATCAGATTTTGAGTGGCTTTTCGAATCTAAAGTATCGAAGTGTCAGCAAATCCGAGTTATGTGCTTTTCCCAGGGTGGAATAGCCTTCACCTGTCGGAGGCAGAGACCATATTGTCCCACGAGCATGCCATCAAATTGGCGAACGTGCCACAAGGGCAACTGCAATAAACACGGACGGCGATTCAACCAACTGGGACTCGGAAGCGATGATTGATCTGATCGGCGGCTTCAGTGAGTGTCAGCAATCCGATCAGGGCGGAGCCTCAGCTTCAATTACATCCCCTTGGTTGGAGTGCTGTATAGGTTGCGCCGTGAGCTCTGCCACGCTGTAAGAACGGAGACAAATCTGACCGAGATAAGTATTGTGCTAGGCGGATACGCATACTGTATATCGTGGGGGTAATGGAGTGCGGCGCCTGGCCACATGTTTGCGCGATAAGGTCCGGAAGTGTGCCGCATTCGTCCGGTGGCCGTTGGGTATCAGAAGAAGACCTGGAATCGCGGTGAACTTGAGCAGTTCGGTAGGAACTAAATCACGTGACTCATATCAACAATGGGCCCCGGCGTCACACTAGTACCACTACTAGTACTACATTAGTACATACTCATACTCCGAACTGCACTGATCAACCTATCTGACACCGGGAAGGTATGTACTAACTCAACCGGTGGCCGATGTGACCTATCATAGTAGCACCGTGATGCACGTCGTACACCGTCGGACAGTACTACACGTGATGACGACCACACTCTTCTCTGACGGTGCAAATACTTACGTTCTGATGGTTGACACCGCTCTGGGCCCCTGACACGCGGTGATAGGGTAGGTATGGACATGGCCGCAATGGTCTTCGGACGCCGAGCAGCGCCAGACTCCCAGTGAAATGGCCCATCTCTTTCTTTCGTGCCACATCCTTGCGCCCAAACCCGGCCCAATTAGTACTCGTACCGCCACTGGCTTCACTTTTCCACCACTCCCTGCTCGACCTTGCAGTTGAGGCGGCTCGCTCACTTTTGCACATCATGGGCTCAAGTTGGGCCTCACAATGGGATGTTTCACAGCAAGACTTTCCACCAGACGCTTCGCGCTACTCGTTTTCGGTCTCTATCGTTCCCCATTCAAGCATAGCCTTTATTACAGCTTGGCAGATCTTTACAATCTACTTGAATGATTTACTTCCACCTTCTTTCCGGTGTAAACCAAAGCCGGTTCGAACAGGAACTTGATGCTATGCTACCGCGACGCAGTAACATGATTGTTACCGTTTTCGTTCTGTCATGCGTCGATTAATTGACCGTGCGATACTAGTTTTGATCGCACTCTGGAGTTGCCTGCACCCGTTACCCCTCTGTGTTTTGTGGGTGCACAGCCGCCAGCAGTCACGCCGATTCAACGCCTCTTTAATTAAACATGCCAGCACCCGACGTTGCAGTCCGTTTATTTTCCGGCATTGCAACTCAGAGCGCAGGCGCGTCAGTCACTCCGTCGTTGTGCATGATACTTGTAACGGGGCGGTCATTGACCCGTTCAAGGATGCCGCAAGCATACGGCCACGGTGTGCCTGCCACTGGTAAGGATGGCTGACATTGGCTGTTAAAATGAATTCAACGACTCGGATTTCAGATCTATCGATGCGGCCAACTACCATTCTAAGACGAACTGCAAGTTAAAAACACCTGGTCCGCGGCCGCCCGAGGGTAATTCCGCAACTTGAACCAGATAGCGGTGCTATATTTTTCATTGCTATAAAACTCTCGATCGGTGCATGCCTCATGGGATCATTTACAGGGTGCGTGTCGGTTAGGGCATCGGTCATGTGCGGTCTTCGGGATACTGAAGAGGCGGCTGTGGAACAAGCCTGATCAAGAAGTTGGCATATGCGGTAGGTAGTACGTACTCAACCGTGACTAATTTGCCTTCCGTTAGTAAGAGACTCGATGACGATCTACAAGTTAATACTTTGACATGACCCCCATTATTCGGAACTCAATGTGACTGCCTACCTCCAGGAGGTGAGATAGTATCATTCCCTGCGAGTCCGAGGGTTCCGAGCGCTGACGGATGGGCCCGGGATATTATGTATGTATCATCTTCGATGGGGAACGGGCAGTACCGTATTTACTACAGGGGACACCACATGTCTTGGACTCTGAGGGAAGCTCTCGGAACTGGCAAGGTTTGGCACTAACAGGTTAGCAACAGCCTTCAGCCAATCTTTCCTTCTGTAATACTGAGTCCCCGACTCCCCAGCTGATCGCTTGAAGTGCAGGTGAGTTCATATACAGACTTTCATTGACTGGCTCAGTACAACAAAGCTAAACGAATGAATGTCACAGAAAGGTTTGGACCGTTTGGTTTCCCGTGAACAAGGACTGAACGCTCCCTAAGAGTTGAGTGCGTTTTCTGTGGTGGCCTGTCAGAAGACAACACTCTGCACAGCACTTGGGTTTCGTTTAGGCCTTAATGTGCGTGTTTATTGATTTCAAGCGCCCATATCAGCTCTATCAATCATACAACGAATTGTTGGCATAAGTTTGTCACTTGCCGGTCACTGCGGCTCCTTGTAGTGCCATGTTGGGAACAGACGGGTCTTTAAGAAACCCTATTCTTCCTGGATGTCCCGCTGAATTCCATGTCCTCACAACTCGCCACATCGTCCATCGAGCAGCAAACCCAGGTCTGGATTGTATTGATGACACAACTCCGTATTTGCAACTATGTCACAGGTGTGTGTGCACTCCGAGGCGAGGGAGCGTGGTGTTTACAAGCCTTTTCAGTCTCCGCGTTAGCGTTCATGTTACACGACATCGCAATCAACCTGAAAAAGGAGGTGTGTTCCTTCATGCCGCTGTTTAGAAAGGGGAAACAGGCATACTCCCCCCAGATACCTTTGGTCTGGGGTTACCACCAAAACAGTGACTTTGCTGGTTCCCCCTACTATTTTCATAGAGCCAAACGAGTTCTCGTCCGTCTTCTTTTCCTTTTTTCTCGGTACTATGGCCTCGTCTTCCTAACGTGTGTTATGTTCTGAATACTCCCGGTCTTCCGAGGTTTTAATTAGACCTTGCAGGATCATGTTCGCTGGTATGGTTCCCTCATACCACTACCGCACAAGCAGCACAACTGATGCTGGACAGTCAATAATACCACGGAACTCTCTGTCACGGTTTGTTATGGTTTACATTCTGTGGCGTTGATTTCACACCGACGAATCGCACAGTTGTAGGTTTCTGTTTCTGTTTGAAATGGACGCTGCCGACCCCATTCAGCTGCAAGAGATATTACTATTATCTCATTCTGTAAGGCTAAGAGGTGTTGTGGTCGATAGGCTTCCAACCAGTTGCCCTCTTTCCAGAGCAGGAACGGTCTTATATGGGACCACTGTCAATATCATCCTCGCTATGCGGATCTATGCGCTGTATAAAGGGAGCCATTACTGTAGGGAGTTCCTCGGCTCCCTAGTTATTGGTGAGCTCCATCTTCGTGACACATTGTAATCGTCTCAGCCTACTTCTTAGGAGAATTTTTGGTTCGTGGTCAGGCTCCTTGTGGTCGACATGCATCCCACGTCGTGATAGGTGGATATTTCTGTATGCACCGTCATGGCCATGCGTACCGCAGCCGAAGTAGTCAGCCCTCCACCCTGGGTTCCGTGGCCGGGCTGCATGACGAGTTCACGTATTACACCTGCTCTTACTCTCGTGAGCTGGTAAGCTGAGGGAGTTCCGTCGAGTAGCTTTAAATGCTAATAGAAGCGTGAAGGGTAGCAGCTCTTCTTGTCTCCAGTGAGCAAAAATGACCCGTGTTGACTGATGTCCTGACGTACCACTAGCCATTTTTTGCATCATGACTCTGAAAAACACGCTTTTCAAGAAACATGAGGAAAATTTGACCTTGCAAGATATGTTGAGGTTGTTTCCTAGAAGAAGGGTAATCTTGTATGACGGGATCACTTTATATCTCCTGTAAGCAGTTGTCGGTTCCCCTACGCCCTAGACAACTGATCTGGCCATATAGAACTTTTGGTAAGGCCGCCGTCACATGGGGAAGGAATCCGACTCTGACATCAGGGCCTGCCAGCCATCGTGTTTGCCTCCACCGTCGTCATGACGGTCGTGCAAACTGAACTATCAAATTTACCCATTTCGTAAGTTCTTTGTCGGTATCCCTGCCGTCTTTTTCGTTTTCAATCCTGATATATACATGCAGTCTACTCGTCGCAATATACTCATATTGCGTGAGTATTTTCATATCGTGCCTCGTTGCATTCGCGCTTAATTCACTTCCGAAAGGCTTCTCGCCTCATCCTCAATATCAGAGCAGTTGAGGAGGAGCTCTGTCCTGCGGATGTGCCGGATGATCCCGATTCCCTTCCACCAATACCCTTTTTGACATCGCCCGAGCCCAGCGAACCGCTCGTGGCGTCCTCACCATAAGTCTAGTCTAGTCAAAGACGATGGGGTACAGTATCGCCCTGATATCTCGGTCCAGCCGTGTTCGGCGTCGTCGCTATGACTTGACCCATCAGCGTTCGCCCAGACCCATAGTAAGGACACACTCAAGATTCATCGCCACGAATTTCTTTGTAGTGCAGCTGATCAATTTCAATGTCCCTAGTTACCCATCGCCTGACCTTCATGATCACCGCAACTCCTTTGTAGCGTTAGGAGCCGTGCAAACGTTCATATCCCATCGATTTCACATCCCTATTGCATAATCGCATTCCTCACGAACGCGCTCCATATGATACTTTCACCACGTGTATTCTTCCATTTACTTTCCGTTTTCATATCTTTCCGACTCGGATTTTGCCTCGTCTTATCTTCAAGTTCTCGTGATCCGATGTGATCTCCCGGCGTACGCTACTCTCTCTTTATTAGTACTGTAATCTTAGGCTTGGCCTTGGCTTTAATAGACTCTGAATCGGTCCTTCGACACTGTGGGTAGTAGAAGCAGTTCTTTTCAGTGGATTTTCCAATGAACAAGGAGAATCCATTGTATTTTCCGCTGAAATTCTTGCCTGTTAATTTCATTGATCCTGTGAATTGTGAGAACCGATTGCATTTTCCGCCAAACTATATTCTGTTAATTTCATTAACCCAATGAATTGGAGAAAATTCATTGCATTTTCCGCTGAATTAGTATATCCTGTTAATTTCATTGACCCACTGAATTACCTTGTGTCGACCCTGTGATTGCTGCCAGTGCCACTGGCACCCACAAATTATAAATATATATCTTTGTACCTATATACTATAGCAATGCAAAGCTTCATGTGGCTGCATGGTCTACTGGTATCAACACTTCTTACCTGAGCTTGCGGGTTCGAATCTCAGCTATTGCAACAATTTATATGTTGGATAAATAAACAGCTACTGCAATGTAATTATGTAAGAGTCTAATATCTAGAAAAGGCAAGCAAAGTCGAACTTGGATTAAATATTTTTGCCGAATCTCTTATTAGCTTTGGCACTGGAATTCACAGCAAATTTCCTCTGAAATTCAGAGTAACTACGTACCATTTCAGCACATTTTTCCGCTGAATATTCACAGCATAGCCCTATGATATCCAGTCGTTAATGTACTGACTTTCACATACTCATCCTCTGAAAATTCCTCTGGTTTTCATTGAGTCTACTACCCACAGTGTCGAATGCCTCGCCCATCGCTCATGTCGTGTGATCGCACGTCTCCCCTAACCACTGTCACGGTGTACGTGCTTTTGACAAGAATCTCATCAATACATATTGTCGCGCAGACAAATGAGACCATTGACGGATGGACGACGGATATGCAAAGACTACATTCCGGAACAGCCCGAGCCGCCTGATCTACCAAACTTGTCGAAGGACAATCGTCCGGTTCCAACGGATGCGTGCATAATGCATGCTGGCCCTCGCGATCTCAGGCTCACATGATCCCATAATCGGAGCCAAGGCCAACAGAATGGTCAAATTACTACCTCGACCCAGTACAACAATGATTTTCTTTTCTAGTAAAAAATCATGTCTATCATCGTCAAAGGTATGGGTACAATAACGGTGGTGGTGGTGCAAGATACGATCGGAATAGCACATATATACGATACAATGCGATAGCAATTATCGACGGGTTTTAAAAACGGACAAGACGGGAACGGGACGCAGTCATAGGGGCACCGGGGGAGATCATGCATTGACGCGCTACGGCCCAGTTAAGGCATTTCCTCATCGTCCGTGTCGGAGATATATTCTTTACTTTTACTAAGGGAGTTGGAGAAGGAGAGTCGGTCAAGTCGGGCTAGCAAAGGCAAACAAGAGGAACACACAATTGTTTCTTCCGCGGCCCACCCGTCGTCTCTTGATCTTCGTCATCGCGAACGACCCGTTTCTTTGCTCCCCGCTATTGTGCACGAGCAATACATCAGCGTACCGCCTCAACTCATCGTCATGAATAACACCACGCACCTTCTTCGCCGGCTTACTGTCCACCTCCTCATCACTAAACAACTGTTCATTGTTATCCTCGCCGCCTTGATCGCCCGAACGCTTCAGCTTTCCTTTCCGCTTCTTTTTCGGCTCAGACAGCGCAGCCACCGCCTCATCCCCGCTCTCGACTTCAACTTTGACCTTCTTGTTCGAACGCTTGGATTTACGTTCCCGTTCCTCCTCGCTCTCCATCTGCACCTCCCTTGTCCACTCGAGAGCTTGCTCTCGCGCGATCCGACGCTCCTCTCCCAACTTCTCAGCCTGTATGCGTAGTTCCTCCATCTTTGCCCTCTGTTCCAATGCAAACAAGGTGTCAAGCATTGCATACGGCATCTAGTAAAGAGGAGGAATGACGAACCTCGAGTGCTTCTTGTCGCTGTTTTTCCTCCTGTCTCTTCTGACGGGCAGCTTCAAGTCTCGCTTGGGTCTCTGCCTCAAACTCTCTTTGAGCAGTGAGATGTTCATCTGCCCGCCGCAGTATGCTGTCTCCATATTTCCGGCGCTGGTCCGCAAGTTCCACGTTGTAAGGCAAGAACGGAGACGTGTCCGTCGCCAGCGAACCGAAGATACTGCAGACCACATTCAAGTCAGCAAATGGGACTGGCCGGACGCGCAAACATACCGTTGAGCGTGGTTGGCCTGAGCGATTGTCCACTCAAGGTCTTTCAATGTCCGCTTGGCGGGACCCAGTCCAAACATGAGTTCCGCTGTTTTTTGTTGAATCATGGCAATATTGTACATGATCGCTTTGTCGCTTGGTTGTACGTGAAGTGCCTGTGCGAGATGTAGAGTAAGCCTCGTTGTTCCTGATGCCGCAATGTCGGGCCCGAAGAGATACTTCACCGTCTGTGCATATTTCAACGCTGTATTCATGGCCGCTGACGTTTGCTCCTTCGTTGCTTTGGCAGACCAAGTTCGGCATAGACACATCAGCACTGGTACGTTTTGATCATTGTAGAATTTGACGGAAGCAGTTTCATACTACCATCATGCGAGGGTAAGCGCTCG
>JBBPLY010000204.1:6937-34405 GCA_038090035.1 Xerocomus nothofagi | reverse complement strand
GACAGAAATTCCTGGAACCCTGTCGTAAAATTTCCCTCTCCGACGTATAGTGTAAGCTTTTCGCACAGTCCTGTTGTTTGATGGGCCGGGCTTGTCACTGGTGCTTAATCCTAATGAGACTCGTCGACGCTCCTCTCATTGCATATATTGCTGATGTCCTCGTCACGGGAACCCGATGAGTACATTGTTTCGTGGTGTTGGATCTTACGTTGTTGACGGCTTTGAATGAAGCAGAACGACTGTCGATAGGCGTTCACTGCGCCATCGAGGATAATATCCCTCTAGGGGATGAGATTATACCCCTGGCGATTGCATAGATAATGGTAATGAGGAGTTATTTCAACCGGATATAAGAACTACTGAGCAAAAACGCCTGATTATACTAGCTGAATGGCAAGCGCTTATGAATCCGAGCTCGTATTACGCATGTACGGCTTGCGCAGTGCGCGGGTGGTCTACAATGCCATCCGATTTGAATGAGATCAATCCGTCGACGATCGATCTTCGTCACGGTAGCGAGGACATAGCGGAGGATCCGACGTGTGTACTAGTAGTGTGAGTCGTGCATAGTTCTTCTTGTACGGTACTAGCCCTTCCTACTTGAAGCTGTTTCAACCTTTTCTACGGTACTCGCCCTTTATTCTGCGTTTGCCTCTAAAACTCTATGGGTCCAGGGTTGCCCGAAGGGCCCTTTGAATGTAAGGACTATACAGACGATGAACCATATCCCGAATACTGTACATGACTAATAGATTGAGAAGCCTACTATTCCACTACCGGACTAGTGGCGATACCGTACACGAATCCAGCGAAGCATGCAACACGATGCGCAGCAGCAAAGGGTCAGGAGCAAGTCAAAAAGGCAAAAGCTCAACTTACCGAGCAACAGGACGAGTGCGAACGGAAGGAGATGAAGCAGACGAGCAGAAGACGTGGGGAGGTGTCAAGGACCGCAAAGAGGGTTAGATTGGCGGAAACGGCGACGGGCGAAACGCTGAAATGGACGGCAAGGATGACACAACGAGCGGCGCACGGTGCGACTCGAAAAAGAGCGTCGACGCCGAGATACGGTCGCACGACGAGTGACTTACTTGGACCGCCACCACTTCCCAGTGACACAGCCGACCTACAATACCCGTTAGCCCACCACGGCGTCGCTGACGACTCAAACCAGAGTCTGGAGGAGTCAGTCAAATCCGAGTGAAAGTATCCATACCCGGGCCGAGTCGGAAAGTATTGGACGATTCTCATAACATTTTACATGAAGTACAAAGGCATCGATACTGGATGTACGTGGTGACGGTTCGAGCGGAAGAGACGTACGGTATCGAGAACCTCTGCACGGCCATGTTAACCCTAGTGTAGTTATCGGAGAGATCGGACTAGACAACCAGACAATAATTTCTAAATGGGAATCGCCACAGACTACAAATACACGAAACAAGACAAATTCGGAGAGCATAGGTGCTGGATGGCAGTCGTATGCATGACAGCGGGGATATCGTAGTACACCCAAGAGGGGACAAAGCGAGTCGAAGAAACCAATAGCATATGGGATCGATCGGAGGGTAAACCCAAAACGGTGGGCCCGGGCACCAGATGGGAGAGGGCGATAATATGTGAAAATCACTGCAACTGCTTGAGCGTGCAGGCAGGCAGACACAGACAAAAGGACAACGCACATGGATGGCCCCATCACATCAAGTGACATCTCTTCAATACAATCGCAGCAGCTTCCCTGGGCTGGGCAAACTCGGACTCTCATATAACAGCCCCCGTCGGTCGTACAACCCAACGGGACTCTCCTGCGCAGCCTTTGCACCCAGCCTCGCAAATTCCTCCTCCAGCAACGCCCCCGGATCGTGCGGATCAAATATCCTTGATCCTGGCGTGCGGAAGGGCGACTCGGCTGTCGAGCCTGAGGTGGGAAAGACGAGCTTCTTGGGGGTGACAGGCGGGAAGTGGGCAGGCATAGCATCCCTATCTCTGTCACGGTGGTAAGGCCGCTTGCGCGAAGGGGTGCGGACGTTCTCGGTATCAAACACGGCTGGGTTTATACCGTCATCCGGGTTGAAAGTCGTGTGCGGGGGCGGGTCGAGGTGGGTCTTAAAGTGTGCGAGACTGGCCTTGGGTGTCATGTAGAGGCCTTTGTGAGACAGGGGCGTGCGTATCGGGGAAAGATGAGCAGTATTGGCCGCACCACGGTTGCGGGGAGGCGTACTGGGCCGCAATGGGGGGCTCGATGGGCGAGGGTGGCTAGTAGTCGTTGTCGTCGGTGCTGGCACCGGAACAAGGGGCGGAAGGGGAGGAGGTAGTTGCTGGCTGGCTTTCTTTTTCCTAGATCTCATGCGTCGGTCGATAGTCGGAGATACTGGCATGGGTGGGAGGGCACGCGGTTTCTGAGGAGGCATGTAAGCGCAGACATAATATTCACAATGATAGAGCTGACCTTTGGTGGTGTCTTGTGAGGCGCCACGCTCCCCTTCTGCTTGTCAATTCCCTTGTCGTTCGAAACTTCTTCGAGCAGTGCGGCGCCTGGTTCGAGTGGCGAAGTTGACTCTATGTGCACCTCCACGGCGTCTGTCTGAGGATGGTCCTCCGAGAGAAGCTGTGGGCTGGAGGAAGAGCCATTGTTTGGAATTAACTCGGGAAGGGATGAGGAAGGCGGTACAGGCGACGTCTGAGACACGTCCGAGCTCTTGACGGCTGATGAAGGGGGGAGGAAAAGACCTCCCGCAGTACCGGACGTGATACGCGCATAGTGAGATGTGGGTGGTAGCGGAGGAAAGATAACCTCTGCGGGGAGCTGTGCACACTGCTCGTAATATGGCTGATGATGGACAGATGGACATGGGGGGAAAATAGGAGGGAAGTGGGTAACGGGAACAAAGGGAGGCAACATCGAGCCTTGGAACGGAGCAGGGGCCAATGTTGGTAAAGCAGGTGAACTCATTCCAGTGAAGGAAGCGGCCTCCTTCTTCAAGCGTTTCGCTTTTCGCCCGGATGCAGCATCCTCTGCGGGACGCTTCTTTGGCGGGGCTTTCTTCGCCGCTGCGGCTTGCTTGTATTCGGCACAGAATTCTTTCCTAAAGTTACCGTTGGCAAAACATTCAAGATCACTGTCCCAGATCGCCCACTGTGTCCGACCAAGGCTGCGATCGCGCGGGACTTTACGAAAACAAACGGTTGTAGAGAGAACGTGGCGGATGGAGTTCATCCAAGTTGATTCATTTCTCTGAAAGTATGGGTAGACGATGGTGATCCAGTCATAAATCTCTTGCAGTGTGAGCCTGTGCTCGGGGGAGGAGAGGATTGCCTGGCCAATAAGAGCGGCATAGGAAAGCTCCGGTTTTTTCTTTGAATAAGGGCCAGGGGGAAGCTTGTAGGGTAGTCTGTCGTATTCGTCTTCATCTGGAAGAGGACCCATTGGGCCTGGTGATGATACAAGATTAACGATGCGCTTCGTGGAGGGTGTCGCGAAGGGAGATGAGCGTGGGGGAGAAGAAGAAGGGAGGGGCGACTTGTAGTAGTGGTTTCGACGTGGGGTGAAGGGATCCACGTCCACCGATGTGGGCTGCGCTTGAGCGGACATACTTCCTGTGCGGGAGTGCGTCGGAGTGGAAGAGGAGGGAGGTCGAGCGAATGAACCCTGCGAGAGGAGATCAGCATGAGGAAAATGAGGCAAGAGGGTGTAAGGAACCTTCCTGTGACGCGAAGGGGGCTCGATAGAATCATAATCTCTATAATACTTCGTATGTTGTGGCGTGACGGGGGGAACCGAGACGGTATCACGTTGCGGTGCGTCCTATCAGAGGATATACCGTCAAAGTGGACGTGGCATTGGACGTGACGGACCTGGAGAGCAGCGTTGCTCGAAGAATCAGACTGATCTGAGTCTGGGACGCGTCGCGAATCGCGTGACTGCATGAAAGCGTCGAGACTGAAAGACGCGCGTGCGGGCGATGGCGAAGGGATGGGGCGATCTTTACCCTTTGCCTTCTTTTCGCGTTTCGCCTGGCGACTCTTGCGCTCGAGGATCATTTCCATGCTGTCCATCTGTCTGAGGGGCATCGCGGGCTCGATGGGCTCTGATTTCACGGGGGTGGACGGGGGCGGTGTCTGAGAGTGAGCTGGCACGTTCTGACGAGAAACGGAGCGCGTTCCGGAGGATCCACCAGCTGGCCCCACTTGTTCTGATGGATCCACGGAAAATGGGCATGTCGCTCCATCGCCGTGCTGTGTGAGGAATTGACGCATCTGGTCGCTGCGTCGCAGGAGGTCGTCTCTGGTGAGTCCTATCGACTGCAGCACCTGAGAAATGGGAGAAATTGGTTTCGCAAGAGGCTCAGCCATCGCATACAGAGGAGAAAAAGAAAAGAAGGAAGGAAGGAAAAGACGCGCGCTCGTCGTCGCTGTCGACGTCGACCAGGAAAAGGTGTGAGTGTCACGCTCTGTGGGATCGTCACATAGATGTCACACATCTCTTTGGCGCTGCAGTCATGGTGTATCATAATCTCAAAGGTGAGCTCGACGTCCATCGCGTTGACCTCGCTGCTCACCGTCCGAAACAGCTCTGATAAAGGGCATACGAGCATGCAAAGTCTGTCTCTGTCCTCACCGTCGCTGACGGCACCGCTGACCCCGTCCAGACCGTCGCAGACGAACGTACGCTCATCCAGCAGGAATCTGCAGCCATTCGCGCTTCCTTCAGAGAGGAGGACTCGTATGCTCGTCACCACAACATTGCAAAGCTCCTCTACATACACATGCTCGGCTCACCCGCCCACTTTGGTCAGATCGAATGTCTTAAACTCGTCGCAAGTCCACGGTTCACCGATAAACGTCTCGGGTACCTCGGCATCATGCTTCTGCTTGACGAGAATCAAGAGGTACTCACCCTCGTCACAAATTCTCTCAAAAAGTCGGCATTCTCCCCTCCGGCCTCCTCTGTTCTCTAACGTGCGCTGCAGCGACTTGAACCATTCGAACATGTACGTAGTAGGCCTCGGCCTATGCACGTTCGCGAATATAGCATCAGAAGAAATGTCTCGCGATCTCGCAAATGAAATCGAGAAGTTGCTTGGCTCAAGTAATACCTACATTCGCAAAAAGGTACCGTCCCAGTCTCGTCCTCTTTGCCCCCTCGTTCATCCTTTCTTCTCAGGCTGCCCTCTGTGCTTTGAGAATAATAAAAAAAGTTCCCGATCTCACTGATCATTTCATCACAAAAGCCAAGAACCTCCTTTCAGATCGCAATCATGGTGTGCTCCTCACTGCCATCACCCTCGTTTCCGAAATGTGTCAACAGGACAAAAATTGTTTGAACGAGTTCAGAAATGTCAGTTCTGATCTCTTGTCGCTCGATACATCCTCACCTTGACTCAGGCCGTCCCTCACCTTGTCCGCAATATGAAAGCCTTGGTTACAACTGGCTACAGTCCAGAACATGATGTATCAGGCATAACCGACCCATTCTTGCAGGTGAAGGTTATCCGGTTACTCCGCCTCCTAGGCCAGGGTGATGTCCGAGCCAGTGAGACCATGAACGACATCCTTGCTCAAGTACGCACACGCTTCCCATCACTTTCATCGTCGTTTAAAGTATCTAGGTCGCTACGAACACCGACTCCACGAAGAACGTTGGAAACTCGATCCTCTACGAAACTGTCCTCGCTGTCCTCGATATCGAAGCAGACAGCGGTCTCCGCGTCATGGCCATTAATATTCTTGGTAAATTCCTCAGTAATCGTGATAACAATATTCGGTATCTATCATGGTCCGTCCTCAACGATTTCATTTTATTCATTGCCCTCGTAGGTATGTGGCCCTGAACACACTTAACAAAGTCGTCTCTATGGACACAAGCGCTGTGCAACGTCACCGCAATATCATCCTTGACTGTCTCCGCGACGGTGACATCTCAATACGACGTCGTGCCCTCGAACTCTCGTACGCACTTATCAATGAACAAAACGTCCGCATACTCGTTCGAGAACTCCTTGCCTTCCTCGAAGTCGCAGACGATGAATTCAAGACAGGGATGACCACTCAAATATCCCTTGCCGCCGAACGATTTGCTCCCAATAAGAGGTGGCATATCGATACTGTGTTAAGGTCATTGAAGCTCGTAAGTCATATTACCCTCAAAGCAGGCACCGAAAGCCGACAACTATTAGGCCGGAAACTTTGTCAGAGAAGAGATATTGTCAGCGTTCATCCGTCTCGTTGCGCATACCCCGGAGCTGCAAGGCTACACCGCATCCAAGTTATACACCGCCCTCCAAGCCGATCTTTCGCAGGAATCGCTCACACTTGCGGCCGTTTGGGTCATTGGTGAGTACAGCGAGGTTCTGCTCGAAGGTGGCATCATCGATGAAGACCAACCCAAAACCGTGATTGTTCACGCTCGCTGTAACTGCACTGTTCTCACTTGTGTTCCTTCCCAGGCAACCGACAAGGACATCCTTGACCTCCTCCTCTCCGTACTCGATTCACCTTATGCCAACCACCTCATGCGCCAATTTGTCCTTGGTGCAATCATAAAGATGGCCTCCCGTCATACCACCACCGCACCTCAACAAGCGCGGATCATAGACGTGCTTGCCCAGTACACGACAAATCCCGAACTAGAGCTGCAGCAACGTGCCGTGGAGTACGCGAGCCTGTTTACATTGGGCGATCTTAAGGTTGGTGTACTTGAGCGGATGCCACCTCCGGAACTCAAAGCGACTGTGATGGGCACTGGTACGTCTTGTCCTTTTTGGGGGCATTCGTAACGCTTACATCTTTATAGTCAGCGAAAACAAACCAGTGGGTTCTACGAGAGGAGGTAAAGAGGTATGCTTCTCATCATTTTATTGTCGTCGTATTTACGTGACATCAGGGAGACCTCCTGGGAGACGATATTACCTCTCCTGTCCCCCAACTCAATGGACAAACTGTACAAAACAGCCAAGATCTCCTTGCCGAGATCTTTGGTAGCGGTGCACCCGCCAGTTTCTCCACTTCACCTCAATCAGCGTCCACCATCTCGCCGCAGCCACAGAAGAGTAATATACAAGACATTCTTGGTCTCTTTGATGCTTCTCCGAGCTCTACCTCCCCTGTGCCACCACCGGGGGGCCCACCACCGGTGTTCTCACTATCGCAAACACAAGTACAGCCGCCCGCACAAACGCAGACACCACCACCGCCAGCACAGCAGCAGCAGCCGACGGCACCCCGGTTGACGTCATACACCACATATGAGAAAAACGAACTCAAGATTACATTGACGCCTCAAACATCTGCTGCGCGTCCAGGTGTTGTGAATATTATGGCACGATTTCAAGTCTCTGGGACAAACACGGTAACAGGGCTGCATTTCCAAGCTGCTGTCCCAAAGGTATGTATAGAGCTGTGGGTGAATGGGCGAGGCTGATTGGGCTCTTGGGGGACAGTCCCAGCAGTTGCAAATGCTTCCCATGTCGAATCCAGACGTGCGGCCCGGGGCGACGGAAACGCAGCAGATGCGTGTGATCGCTCCTCCCGGGGTAAGTTTTCCTGCTTCTCGTTGACATATCACTCGACGACCAACTGATCGTGCTTGTCTTGGCAAAGTCGACCTTGCGGCTACGATTGCGCGTGGCGTTTACGCTTGCTGGTCAAGCGGTCCAGGATCAAGTTGATTTCTCGGGATTCCCACCTGGGCTGACTGGACCTACGTGACGGGCGGAGTGTCCTGTGGATGTAGATGTGTACTGCTGCAACTTACTTTTACTTTGTCATGAGATCTACACGCATGCCGAATGGATTTTTCCCTTCGCCTGGTTGTGTTTTGGTTTGTTATAATTTGACCTGGTTGAATTAACCCCTGTCAGCCCAATGTCAGCCGTCCCGCTCGTCGTCAGCCTCTGGGCAACCTGTATCTCGCTGGCTCGCTGACGCTTTCTTTTAGCTGTCCGACTACATCGATTCTCCTCCCAGCCATGTCTGACGAATTCCCGAGACTACCACGAAAGCATCGCAGCGAGGATGACCCCAAGATGATTGGCCTTTGGAAAGTGGGCAGGACGATCGGCAAGGGCAGCTCAGGTATGTCCCCCCATCCACTTCCACCTCCATCTCACGCCCGTCCATCCCACAGGTCGCGTCCGCATCGCACGACACACAAAGACAAGCCAATACGCCGCCGTCAAGATCGTCTCCAAACAACAACTGCTCAACAGCACCACCATCACGCGTCCAGCCGACACCCCCGAACACATGCTCCTCAGCATCGAACGCGAAATCGTCATCATGAAACTCATCGAACATCCGAACGTCATGCGTCTCTACGACGTCTGGGAGACATCTTCCGAGCTTTATCTCATCCTCGAGTACGTCGAAGGTGGAGAACTCTTTGATTACCTCTGCACGCGAGGAAGACTCGCACCGCCCGAAGCGTTGGGTTGTTTTCAGCAGATCATCGCGGCGGTGGACTATTGCCATCGGTTCGGCGTCGCACATCGGGATCTCAAACCGGAGAATCTGCTGATGGACCGTCGAGGTAACATCAAAGTGGCCGATTTCGGCATGGCGGCTTGGCAGACGGGCGCGCGAGAAGGATTGTTACAGACGGCATGTGGGAGTCCACATTACGCAGCGCCAGAGGTGGTCATGGGACATGCGTATGACGGACGTGCGTCGGATATTTGGTCGTGCGGGGTGATCTTGTTTGCGCTCCTCGTGGGGCGCTTACCGTTTGACGACGAGGACCTGGGAACTTTGTTGGACAAGGTGAAGAGCGGACAGTATGAGATACCGACGGGGATCGAACCGGCCGCAAAGGATCTCATCGAACGGATGTTGCAACGTGACGTGGAGAAAAGGATCACGATGCCCGAGATCCTGGTGCATCCGTTTTTCGTGTCGAGCGAGCCCAAGGCGGTAAGTAGGGACATGCCTGACCTGGATGCGCTTGCGAAGCCAATTGGGGAAACGGAAGAAATCGACGACGATATCTTTGCAAACTTGAGGACGCTGTGGCATGGGACGCCCGAAGAGGACATACTCAAGGCGCTCAGGAGCGATGCTCCCAACTGGCAAAAGGGAGTTTATCATCTACTGATCCGGTATCGGAACGCGCGCCTAGAAAATTATGACGAGGAAGAAGAAACGATGGCGAGAACGGGGAGGAAGAAGAGTCAGAAGGTGTCACAGGACGAGGATGCCAACAGAGAACAGGGTATGGTGCGTACGACGTCACAGGCCACAGACCTTGGACGGTCGCCGTCGACGTTGCCACCGCGTGCGGGTCCACCGACGCCACGACGAGCTGTACGCAGGAATATGGTCGAGGAACTTGCACAATTGGGTGCTCCGCAGATCGTGTTACACTCGCCAACGCCGCCCCGACCGGGCACGACCCATTCACCTTCACCCTCGCGGTACTCGTCTACCTCGCCGCTCTCTCCAAATCTCCCGGTGCTCACGGTACCAGACGTCAAGGACGACAAGATGCAGTTATTCTTTCAGCAAATCGTCGAGCATCTCAATGCGATGGAGATACGCGCAGGTATGGCGTCTACGCCTGCATCACCCCAGCTGCAGTCTGTGCCACCGCCTACCCCACTTGCGATCATGGGATTCGGAAGACAGCGACAACGAGACCTGGTGTACGATCTTAACCAAGAAACATACAGCAACAGGGATCCGCTATCTCCAGTTTACGGTAGCACCTCATCGAAGATTGAAAACATGCAGCGCGAGTCAGCCCATCACACTGATCAATTCGGAGAGCTGGACAAGGAAAACGGGCAGTATCAAGCGGCGAGCACGAGTGGCGTCTTGAAAAAGTCATCGCTACGCAACAATGATATGAGCTCACGGAGACAGGCATTGCGGGTGCAAATCGTGGAGCCCTCACCACGGAAACTCCAAAAGCAGAAGAGCTTCGAGTCGTCGACACCAATGACGACGGTATCCCCTGCGTGGTCAGATAGTTCGTTTAGCCTACCATCAACGCCACGACGACGCTGGCTTGGGAACGTGTTCAAGTTCAAACCCGCAAACTATCAATTGTTGTCCGCTCACGATGCGTTCACGAGTCGAGAAGAATGCAGACGACTGTTGGTTGGGATTGGTGTCAAGGTGGTCCTCACGCTCTCTGAGGGGAGTGGCATTCTCAAGTGTCGGTTCGAGGAGACGAAGGATCCTGTGGTGATGAAAGCAGTAAGGTTTAGAGTGGAGGCCCGCGAAGCGACGACGCAGCAAGCGAGGGCAGGGTTCCGGGTCGTGTTGCAGTTGATTCAGGAACGAGGCGCATCATCAAGTTTTCACATAATTTGTCAGCGCTTGAGGAGCGTCTGGGAGTTGGATTTCCTCCGACCGCCTATGGTGCATAGTCCGATGTTCAGTCCGGAGGTGACGGGAGGAGGGAGGTTTACGGAGATGGTGTATTCCGATTAGAACCCATCTGTCGTGCGCGCAGAATTTAAAAAGTTCTCTATGTGACTCACTTTCTGGTTGTGAGATGAGCGCTACAAAGTGGCATTACAAAGGCCCATCCATAGTGGTGATCGTACTAGCAAAGCGTGACGGTGCTTCAGACAGTATGCTATAGTTTTCGTCGACGCTCATTTCTTGATCCTTATTCTGCGATGGCGCGTCATCTACTCGCAGTGTGTGGTGTCTTCCAGGTTTAGACACGACGGCAATTGCGGGATCAGAGCTGGATATGCGTATGAATCGAAGCATTTGAACGTAGGCAGCTTCTTTCTGGTCCCACTGACGAAAGAGTTGGACGGTAGGTTCATGCGTGAGATCCGGGAGCTCTTTCGGAGGTAGGACGTCGGGTAAGCTGGCTGGATCCAAGACGACGAAGCCTTGCACCTACCGATGCCAGTTCTGTACTCCTCCATCTCCCTCAGTTTGATCTCCTCTAGCTTCATCTCCTTCGCACTCTTTGGCCTACCCTTGCGCCGTGCCGCACGCTCCTGCTCAAGTTCATCGTCGTGTCGAGTGAGCCACACGTCCCGGACGATGGCATGCAATTGTTCGAGGGTGAGTGTACCCACTGGTGGTAATGCATGGTAGAAAAACCCATATACATCCGCTACTCCAACGTCAGCGCCAGAGCCAGGATTGAGGGAGGTAGAAGTCACAGAACTGACGGCTTACTTTGTACGGCGTGCTTTTTGGAACGTTTGACGGCTGCTTCTGCGAGTTTCGACTTCCTTGTGTGGGTGCGAGCGAGCTGTGCGGCCTTTCGAGAGTCTGGGTGGAATATTTTTTCTTTTTTCACGGTCGATTTAGGTTTGGAGGGTCCGGCCATGAGTATCGCGATATCGTCGTGGTGGTCAGGACGATGATCGTGTTGAGATATCGGACTTGCCTAATTGGGCGAGGTATATACCAACGAACTTGAAGCGTAGTACTAGTAGTACTAGTACACGGTCATTCGCCAACACCGTCACCTTTGACAGAGCTAGCCTCACGGGTTCAGCTCTATACAGTTGAACACTCTTTTTACACAATTGAAGTGCGAAGCGGTTAAAGCTTGCGACGGCGAATTCGGTCTTTCTTTGCACCATAAATTCGTCGGCAATCCGACTGACTCCGAGTCTCCGGCGACAATAAACACTTCGAGTATATCTAATTAAAATTTATGGCTTCAGAATACTTACGTTTCTGCCGTATCACGGACAGCTTTCGTTGACCATCCAGAGTCCGCCCCCACCGAACACGCGCCATTAGCACATGCGAACACCATCATGTTCGTGCATTGTGCCAGCCTGCTGCCAACAAAGTTGAAATTGCGGCCAGCAGCTCTCTGATCGACTCCCATTGCAGCTCTATTGCCGAATGGTCCGATCATCAATGATAGATAGATAAAGACACCACTGCAGAACCCCAATGGCTTTCCGGACACTTACAAATCCGGAAATATGGACCATACTACCCGAATCTATCTGACGTTAACCTTCGAGCGCCACCATCATGTTCATGGTTTAATCGATCAACTATTATGGGCTTTTAAGCCAGCGGGGTTTTTTTTATCGAACATTCGACCCCCATTGTAGCCGCATCTCTCTGATTCTGCCATGTCAGTCTTAGATCCTTTTGCGGAATGGTACCCCGCACTGATAGGTAAAGATATCACTGCAGCACTCCAATAAACGCACACTTACAAGTTGGGATAGGGTACATCGTCTCTGTTTTGTATGTGCTCTCGGTCTCGTACCCATTCCCAGAACCTGATGTTTTCAGCCTGTATGGTACTATGTTGGGCCAATCAGCCCTGTACTTTCATTGGTTTCCGAAAGATTTCTACCACGTCAAGGCATTGGTATGCATACTTCTCTTTCTTGACCATGCGTCTCACGAGTCTTCCTCAGGTATTCGGGGTCTTGTAGGTAGTATCATCGTGTTTTCGCGTACATTTTCATAACACTCTTTTCCAGCTTAGTCGACACAGCTTATTTGATTGGGAGCAGCCAGTTGTTTTGGACCTTGTTCATAACATGTCGTCGGGACGGCTCACCGATTTGCCAGCTACCGTGGTACGCCCTGAATTGTATGGAATGTAGTTGACTTGTACTCATGCAACTTGTAGGACTAGGCTTGTGAGTAACTCACGAGCGACCATGTACTCTCCGATACTTAGTACACACAACATGGCTCGCAGGCTATGACAATCAGCGGTGTGAGCCCCCACGTAGTCTTGTTGGCCCTATGCTCACCATTTCCCTACCAGATTACGGTCATATGTACTGTGCACATGTCCGCAAAAGCCTCTTGCATCATGTTGTATACTAAAATGTTTTTGGCAGCTTTTACGGCCATCGGATATGGATAAGTGAGTCACTTCTGCTAATGACAACTGGTGTACCGTGACATCTTTATAGTCAGCGGGAAGAACAAGCTTCTCGTCGCCGCTATTGTCAGTCCTAAGTGTCGCAACACATATCCCTTCTCTTACTTTTTTGCAGTTCGCTGTGATAATCTCGGAAATAGGTAAATCTATCGTTGACATACTGAACCTTTTCTGACTTGCCACTTTCACTAGTTTCCGGAATATGTATGTACTCCCACGGACTGGTTTAAGAATGATTGAATGACCCTCGTCTTAGGGTTCAATGTTGATGTGTTTGTGTAACCCCCCTGCGCATTCTGACGAAAAGCTGAGATGTTACCTTTATAGCGCTCGATTTGCATCTGTCGAATACATATTTCGAAGTCCAGTAAGGTGCACTTATTGTATTTAGGTGTTTGCTGATTTCTTTGAATTGTCACGCATATTCTCAGATGATATTGCCATTCGCTTCCGCGAGCACTCTATGTGACTTTCTCATAACATCCAGTATCTTCAGATACATGTGGAGATCTGGTTTCCGGAGGCAACGCAGTATTATTCAGGATCTGGCTGCAATCTCCATCAATATGGGTGTTATTACTTTGTAAGTTATCATTTTCTTTGTTCTGTACACTTCGTCATGATGTTTTTTTTAGCATGATGACCTTGGCTACCAGTGTCATGGTACGTGCGGCAAAACTGGTGATAGCATAGCTGTTAACCGACAAGTGAAGTTCCTCGTTGAGGGTAACAACTCCTGGGTAACAGTTTTTGGAATAGTGGTTAGCCGAAGCAAGTACAGTATCGCCCATGACGGATAGAACGATGCTGACTCTCTGGCTAGGTTATGTGAACTCCATGTTGGCCGTGTAAGTTTGGTTGTGATATTCATAATATGATCTCTAAGGGGATTTCTGAACGTTCGGACAGGCTCAATGCGAGGAGAAGGATCCGCGAGCGGGATGTCAATGTCTACGAGTTATCTACTATACGAGCAACGATTTAATCCGTTCAGCTATCTTTCATTTCGCTACTAATACATGTTCCTATAATTCTAACCTCTCAGTAGTACATGTCATTCATACCGATGCGGATTCATCGTTTATAGCCATTGACTCGTTTTGCATTGCACGCACTTTCACCATACTGATTTACTTTTGCTGCGAGAGTTACCAGTTGGAAAGAAATACGCAGACAGTGTGACGGAACGAGGTGCGCAGGGTATTATCCGATTACTCTGGATCAAACAGAGTATGGCAACATCATTCTCGTCGACGTTCACCTGCTAATCTCGAGGTGGCGATGGAAGTACATCACTCGATACGGTGATGAGCAACAAGTGCTGTGCGACTTTTTTGTGATCCAATTGTACAACGAAAGAATAGAACTGCGAGGTGCGAAAGCGAGGTCAGAGGACTTGTTGCATCGTAATGAGCGCTTGAGCGATGCGGGAGTGCGAAAACTCGATCTTCCCGATTTTTGTCCTGTGCCTCCAAGCCTATTACGTACTTCGGTATCCCCGGATCGATTTACGCCGAGTACGTGCCAGCTTGCGTCTTTTAAACGGATTGTCACCGGTCTAAGTGGAAAATGTGGGAGAGGGATTCGTATTTAGGATCGATGACAGGATGACCAGTTGGCAATCTTCTATGATGAGGGTGTTGTTGGAGTCTGGGCCGCATAACAGCCGCTTTTACCACGGATATTTGGAGTAGGACAAGGGAACAGATGGCCAGTGTTTGTCTTTATTCCTTAGGATTTGTTTGCCTCTCTTTTTTTTTGGAAGGGTACTCGAGCTCACGGTCGTCGTGGACGGACTCGGACAACGTGAGACTTCCTAATCAGGTCGAGATCGACGTTGTTCTCACGTATTACTCACTGAGGTTTCTCTAAAACCGTCGCCGTGACCTTCCTCGACTAAAATTGGAGTACTGCGGACAGGGCGATAATGGGCAATTGTATAGCTTATGCATCCTTACACCATCGACCAGATTTGACGGATGGACTCCTTCAAGAATCCAAACCCTGTTACATTGAATCTCACGGCGCGCAGTCCACTGTTTAGTCTCCGGTCGTGGTGTAGTCGCTTATCTTTCCAGGTGTAGTTCTGCCTTAGTCTGACTCCGATCTGAGTCTCCCGCAATGTCTCCCGCAATGTGTGGAAGCGGTGATTGGCACAATCTTCCTCAGTTTATGAAGAAAGCTCCCCCCCTGAGTGCTCTAAACACCTTGTCAAACCTTGAGCTGGACGTGGTTCCTCGCTCGAGAATAGGTCATTATGTTACTTCCACCCCCGAATTTGAGGTTCATTCTAAAGATATCCCATGAACGAGATGGCCGTTGGTCTATTATGCCGTCATGCGCAGAACATCAAACGGAGCAATGCGACGGAAATACGACTTCAGATGTCAAGTCAATATATATATTGATATTCGCGATATCAAAGGTAAGACGCTCAAGTCGAGATTATGTCCTGCTGCTGCGGTTTTCATTTGGATGTTGACGTTGAGGATATTTTTGTCATACGCGTTCCAACGCGTCTCGCTGCTTGGGACGACGTATAAAAGGCCGATCGCTCCAAGCAGAGCATCAAGGTCTTCAGCCAGGAAATCTTTCTGTTCTCTGATTCGCACTCTACTGCATCCTCTTTCATCATGCGTTTTTCCAATTCGCTCGTCGCGTTCGTCTTCCTCAGTATTGCCGCGGCGGCGGTCATCCCGGACATCGCTGTCCGTGACGTTGCGTTAGACGACGGAAAGGGTCACCACAAGGGTCACCCTGCCGTCCGTTCCACCCCCGACACCGACGCTCACCACCACCATCACGCTCGTGACACTGCGGAGGACAAGGGGCACCACAAGAGTCACCCTGCTATTCGCTCCACTTCTGACACGGATGCTGCTGAAGAGGGCAAGGGTCACCACAAGGATCACCCTACTGTTCGCTCCACCTCCGACACTGACGCTCACCATCATCACCATGCTCGCGACGCTGTAGCAGAGGACAAAGGTCACCACAAGAGTCACCCTACTGTTCGCTCCACTTCTGACACCGACGCTCACCATCATCACCACGCTCGTGACACTGCGGAAGAGGGCAAGGATCACCACAAGGGTCACCCTACTGTTCGTTCCACCTCCGACACCGACGCTCACCATCATCACCACGCTCGTGGCACTGTGGAAGAGGGCAAGGATCACCACAAGGATCACCCTACTGTTCGTTCCACCTCCGACACTGACGCTCACCATCATCACCACGCTCGTGACACTGCGGAAGAGGGCAAGGGTCACCACAAGGGGCACCCGGATAATGCAGCCAGCGCCTGATACCCTCAAACAATGTACCAGTGAGTGTCCTCTTAAAACACAATGAGTTAAACTGACGTCCTACCCTAGATTCAGTTTTCTGCGCCTCTCCAATTCGCTTACCGTTTCATGAGCCCCCTATTGAGATATACACTTGGATGTTGTATTTCCGGGTGGCGAGTGTGATATTCTCTATAACAGTTGATTGATTAGATATCCTGTACTTTGACCGACAATTGACTCTCGATGCTTTTCTTTCGTCAAGATTATTGTTTGACCCCCCAGGCGGAGATGAAATTCTGTAGCACGAAACGAAAGATAAATATTTACGAGCCTTTTATTCTGGCATTCAGATTGGACGGCGATTTCGGCTTCGATCTGGTTATTCCGAGTCTACTCGTCCAAGTGGGGTAGGTGGGCATCGCCTGATAGCCGATCACAGAACGGTTTGCGTGAATTATCGGTGGCAGCCACTGTCTGGATAGAATTGAAGCAAGCCTCTGTGACAAGCATTCCTCCGAGTGATACGTATTAATAGCCAGACAGTTTGTGATTAGATCGCTCTACGAGCGATAAACTTGGATACCGATACTGAATTGACGCGGTGGTGTGTGATTGATCGATTAATCCCGTAAGATGTTTATTTTGGTTCCAAGTTCCTGGAACTTCTCGGTGCGCAGTGCGCAGTTTCGTCTGTACCATGTTCAGAGTTTTGTACGTGAGTGGTCGGTGATCGTTTCTAAAACAGTACATGGCAGCGACTCTTTGTTGTTTTCCCGCCTTGTGAGAGATGCGGTTTGTTCGGGCATCGCATTCCGCATCATGAACGTATTCGAAAGTCTTATGTCTCCGAGACAGTGGTGATACCTTATCTGTGAACCCGGTCTGCGCAAATCGATGCAGCGGCGTGTTCAAGACTACAAAACATAAGTAAACGATCGGATTGAAAGACGGACGGTATCGGATATCGATGGTTCCTCCCGGGATAGGAATGAACTAAGTGGAAGGCGAGGCAGACGTATGCAAATTTTCTTGTGGGGTGTAAGTGGATCTATGGGGATAGATGATGGTGCCCTGCGCGTTTTGACTCTCGAGTGGCTGAGTGGTAGTATGCGCCATGGAGCTAAGGAATCCACTGTGTACGTGAAAGATCAAACCAGGAAGAAACACAAAAACGTCGAAGGGAAAAATAGCCCACTCACTGAATTCTATCCTGTTCACAAGAAAAAGGGAAAAGAGAGACATATATCATTTAATTTCTTCCCCGCAGGATAAGCTGTCGAGGTCACTTCTTAACTCCGATGGACACTTCACAACGTTCATCCATTCGCCTATACATTGCACCCATGATACTGATCTCTCGCTACATATGTCAACGGTATCAGAACTCCGAGGTTCTGCATGCCCGGTCTGATTTCTACTATCAATGGAAGCTTATCAGCTTTATCCACTTTCACCACGTTTGAGTTGCAGGAAGAAGGTCCCATACCTCTCTCGCTGTATGCATGGCCATCGACTCACTCCTTGTTGTCTCGCGCCAATGTAGTTCGAGGACGTGGGATTGGGAGAACAACGAGAGCGTTTAAGGAGAAGTAAATGCGAAAGAACTCCTTGCTGTGATCCTTTTGAATGAACTGGAACCAGTTTCATGTACTAACCAGTCGTACTGTCAGTCATTTGTATGGAAGATCGCCTACTTGTCAGGGTAGTCACACTCACCGTCGGTGTTGCGAACGTACTAGGGTTTCTTGGGTGTGGACTATAGTAGCTATTTGGGAACGAGTCTGTGGGGTCGAGTTTGTGGTATCGAGCCTTGTCTGTGATGAGATAAGGAGGGGTTGGGAGCCACAGTGAGTGGCAAAGCGCTCATCTACGGCATAGACGTCAAAGTCCGAGATGGAGTCACGCTAGCGCACGGTGCCATTGGGACCATGCAAAGGGAGTAAACAACTTTGATTTTGTGTAAATCGTTTTGACGGTCAAGGCAGTGCCGGCTCCCGGGCAATGAACGAACCAGCACGATAGAGAAGCTTGACGAGGTTCTTTAATCTACCTTTTTCTCTGATCATGGGAATTGTCCATCAAACGCATTGGAATTGGGCCTCGAACGTTCTGAACCATGCCCTAGTGATAGGACTCACTGCGGCCACGATGAATCACAGCTTTGAAAAAGAGCGCTGCCATCACGCAAATTTTCCCTATTAGGTGATGCTAGTAAGTGACTGGCGCCGAGTCTCTCCCACCTCTCCTTGACGAACAATATTAGGTTTACAATGCAGATGCTAACAAACTGGAGGTAAACGACCGACTTGAGCAGCGATCCGACACCTTTTCTTGCAGGAGCCCACCGATGATCTGCTTCGGCATGTGGCAACGTAAGGTGGCTGGCAGTCGAGACTCCGTTTCAACTTCCGCCGCAACGCTCATAAGTTTCCAGGTCGATCAACTGCCGGGCTGGACCCGATGTCATCAAAACTTTGAAAAGGTTACAAGTGGTCTTCGGCGAGGCTCTTTAAGGATCAGAATACCCCTCTATACGCAAATTCACGCTGACGATGGATTCTTGTTTGATCAGATCAGATCGGACCTGGTGGGAGCAACCCTAGTATGAAGCGAGGGCGCTGTCATCTATATGTGCCATGACGATTGGAACTGAACATGGTGCCGAATAACTTATGTCCAACTCGGGTTAGAGTGCGAGCAGGATGCCGATCGCACGTTCGATCTCCCCTGATACAGCATGCTGATTGGGCGTCTCTGGTTCAGATACGGTGTCCGCATTGAATTGGACAATTTTCACGGCGACGTGTGCTTGCATCACATGCTTGAGTGACACTGCTCTTAAATATTACCCTGGAGAATGCCACGTTACGATAGCCCCACATCCTGCGGATAGATAACCTGGAGAGGGGACCGCTACACCGTGTAAACGAGGCACTCGTGCCAACTCCTTGATTGTGTACAGTACTGCTACCAAGGCAGAGGTGAAAGAGGGACGGGTGCCTATGTGGGAAAGCATGTCTATGCACTTGTTCCTGTATACATTTCCGCTCAGCTTGGAAGGTACGTATACTGCAATGCAACTTGCAAGGCACGAAATACATACCGAATAACGTCGGAAACGTTCCGGACCGGTTCTGGCACCCGGTGACTCGGACCTGGTGGACGTCAGGACAAACACCCTAATAGGCACTGCATCTTCACAGCGAGGCTATACAAAGTTCAGACCTGAGCACTGGATGGTGAATGGTTCGAGCGTCCCGGAGGACGACATAGGGTGCTTGGTGGATATAAGACTAGCGCAGAATCGAATAGATTTATCAGTATGGGATCTTCTATTCCGCTATTGCTTACTGCACTCATAGGCTCGCTTATCTCTGTCGCCCTCTATGGTGTTCTCATCCACAGGAAGCGCAAGAGCGTTATCAGCGCACCCGTCTTTGAGGACGAATCAGGTCTCAAGAAATATACCAATGGATATGGTAGACCCACTAGAATCTTCATTCCGAATGTGCTTGCCGGATGGCCATGGCCTCGTCAGATCAACCCAAATTACGCCGTGGTCAAGAAGGATGCTGTTGCTTGGATGACAAGCCTCCGAGCCTTCAGCCCTAAAGCTCAGGACGCTTTTGATCGCTGCGACTTTAGTAGGTGATTTCAATTATATACTGCCCACATACTCACTTTGTTTGATAGGTCTCCTCGCCTGTTTAGCTTACCCGATAGCAAGCAAAGGTAAATATCACGGATAAAATGATCGGATTGTTTTACTTAGTAATTTATTCAGAGCATGTTAGAGCTGGTTGTGATCTCATGCATTTTGTCTTCATGTTCGACGAGTATTCCGATAGGTCCACTCCCGCTGTGGTCCGTCTGCAAAAGGACGTCATACTTGACGCAATCCGGAACCCTCATACGCCACGTCCGAAAGGAGAGTGGATCGGTGGGGAAATGGCACGTCAGTGAGTGAAGCCTCCTGATAATTTTCGAGGCAATGCTGACTTGACAATAGGTTCTGGGAACTGACCATACAGAACGCCACTGCGGTCTCGCAAAGGAGGTTTATACAGTGCATGGAAGAATATATAGAGGGTGTCGTGCAAGAGTCCATGGACAAGAAAGACCATCGCATCCTCGATATCGAAAGCTACATCAGCGCAAGACGTCATACCAGCGGAGTCAAGCCTTCGTTTTCCATAATTGAGCTAGGACTTGACATTCCTGACGAAGTGATGTCACATCCTGCCATCCAGGAGATGATAACGGCAGCTGTTGACATGGTCGGTTTATCCAACGTCAGTAATGTCCATGAAAATATAGTACATAGTACTGACGTGATCGTTTTGAAGGACGTCTTTTCCTACAATCTCGAGCAATTGCGCGGAGATGACCTCCACAACATTATAACATGCGTAATGAACGAACACAATACAGACGTGAACGGCGCTATGCTATGGGTTCAAGACTTTCTTCTTGGCGTTGGTAGAAAGTTTCACGCTGCCTTGACGGCCCTTCCTCAATGGGAAGAGCCCCTGAACTCCCAGGTGAGGGAGTATTGCGATGGCCTGGGTCAGTGGGTACGGGCTCTTGACGACTGGAGTTTCGAGAGCGAAAGGTATTTCGGCAACAAAGGTCTCGAATTAAAGGAGCACAGATGGATGTTGCTTTTGCCGAAAAAGGCGGCAATGGAAATTGGCCCCGTGCACATTGACAGTTTACTTTTGTGACCATATACCGTATGAGGCACGGGTGTATGAACACGCAGGCTAGATGTTCCAACAGATCAGACTAGAAGAGATCGTGTAGTGGATCTTACGGATGCTATATCATGACTATCTGTCATTGGCTTTGGTTACGACGATCCAGTGCGGTACCAGGATCGACGCGCAGACGCTAGCAAGGGCACGTTGAAGCTAACAAAATCTTCAGTGCAAATAAATTCAAGCTGAAAGGTAGATCAAGTTTTTTGAATGGACTCACTTCAGTAGCGTCAATGATGCTCTTTACTGACTCACATGATCATCGGTGTCGCCGGACATGTCACTAACTTCATACTGCGGATTGCTAGGACCGTCATGCATGTCGCCTCTAAGGCATACCATCCCGCAGTAAACTGGCCGAGAAGCTCTATGTTTCGCGCTATCCGAAGATTGCGTTCTGTCTGCATGATGGGATTCTTGAAACATGGCATCAGTTCGGCGCTACTTTGAACACGGAAACTTCCGAGTAAATCGGAGACGCTCGACCTCGTAAGTATTAGTGGAGAAGTGACAAAAAATCATCGTCGTCGTCACCCTTTGCGTGCAGAATTCCGTACAAGCAGCCATTTTGTCAAGGTGCGTTGCGTCTAGTTATCTTGACTATATTGACCGAATTCGACTTACAGTGAACCCGATTTCATTGCCTAGATTGCATGCAGCTTGCTGGTGACTCGGGGATGAAGCATTCCGGCCATACAGTTCGCTAGACGCACTCAAGATACCAAGCATTTCAAGTCATGCTCTCATGATATATTAGCTTCACTTCGGTCGTTAACCTCATCCCACCCTACTGTGGATTCTCCACCAACAGACAACAGCAGGGGCGGCCGGTTATTACCCCAAGGTGGTCTTTCTCGCACTGTGGTAGCATAAACACTACTCCTCCATTCGGACGGTTGTCGATACCCTGCATGTCTCGGCCAGGTCAGCCTCACACCTGTCAGCCACCCCTCCAAGTATGCACTCGGTCTACCGCCTCTCCCTTTCCCTAACCGCTATCAAGTAGCCACTTGCCGCAGCTCTGCGTCTGGTAAGCACTTCCTTGTATCGCATTGCCTACCACCCATGTGATACGCAGCTCTGGCATATCCCATTGGTGATGTTCGTTGTAACAGGTCTCCATACCAAACGACGCCCTTCCACTGTCGTTAACAAGGCCTGCGAGACGACCAGGAAGCAGCGTGTCGAGAGACCCAGGCTGCTCCCGCCCGTATCATACTCACGCCGACCAGTTCGCCCGGTGGGGATTTCGTCTTGTTCGACCCAGGACGCGCACCGCGCGCTAGAACCAAGGATGACTCGGGACGACAGCGGAAGGGACGCTTGGAACAGAGACGAGAAGGGTAGACGCCTACCAATCAGGCTCCCACTTGGCCGACAGGCTCCCACTCGGGTCCGCAAGTTCATACCGAAACCGTTGGTTCTGGTCGAGAGGATGAAGGCCCGTCAATACGTACTTGAGTCATCGCTGCCCGTCGCTTCAGAACGTTACATCGCTCCCGGGTTGTTGGACCGCCCAACGACTGCGATGGCCACGCCCCTCTCCACTCACGTGATGCCAATCACTCATCGAATCCCGACGCGCAGGGTTCTTTCCGGCTCCTCCGGTGGTGTCTCGTTTAGAGTGTCCCCGCGAAACGATGTCGTGTTTCAAAGTGGCTTTGAGACGATCTCTCGGCCTGTGAGACCCTTGTCAGTCGTCACCCTGGCCGAAAGTTCGTCGAGTACAGACACGTTTGTGGCCGATTCTCCGTATTCCATCAAACAGGCCTCCTCCGAGGTTCCAGTTCTTGCCGTAACCAACGTCCACCTGAACATCGAATCTAGTCCAGGAGGGGAAAGTATATCCAACATTGGCGTGCAGGTACTTGTCAGTTCAGTGGCCGCGGACTTCATCCATCGGACTTGCCAGTCGGCCAATACCTTTGAACCTGCCAAGACGAGTACGCCATTCACATCAGGTCAAGCAAACAATGGTGTTCCGTTCGTCACATCAACTGTGCACCGGACACGTCCATCCGAGCAGACTCCTGGGCGCTCTGATAGTGTCGAGATTGTGTCTCCTATCTCTCGGGCGGTCTATGATTTCAACGCCCCAAAGAGTGCTTACATCGTCAAGCTGCCCAACTCCGGATCTTCTCTGTCACTGTCGAGCAGAACGAGTCTCGCACCCTTGACACGCACCGCCGCATCGCGCTCGAGGGTTATGAAATCTGGTGTCCCTCTGGCGACGCTTGCAAACGCACCCAAGCCGACTGTCGGCTTTAGGCGACCACCAAACCGCGTCACCCCCCCATCCCCGACGTTGGTGCTCGACGGCGTTTTCGCTCTCCCCCACGCTCCGCCATCTTCGTCGCCACCTTCGCCTCGGACGCTCAGCAGCTTCCCTCGGCGTCGCACACCGACACCACGTCGCCGTCCAGACATATCCAACGCGCTCGTCATCTCTCCTCGATCCCAACCCCTCTCCACGTCCTCGGTCTCGACCTCGTCCCGCGAACGAAAATCCGGACCTGAATCACCCCGATCGAAGCTCGCACACGTTCTCACCACACACTGCGTCCGATCGCAGACGATGACTCGGATGTATAGGCGAGCGCGCGTGCCGTCGCTTGTGAAGGGTGTCGAGGTGTCGAACGATCCGAGGACCCAATGCGAGATCGAGGGGTTGAGGGTACGGAGGTCAGCAGGGCTTACTCGTGGCGGTGGTGGTGATGCTGGCGGTGACGATGGTAGGGGGGGAACGATCGAGCGAATGTCGATCGCTGGTGTTGGAATGGTGGCAAGACTGCGTGCGCGGTGGGAGACGGGGGCGATGGGACAGTATTGTGGTGGTGTTAAAGGTCGCGCATGATAGCTGAGGATTTGAGGACGCCTTTCGAGTTTGTTTTCTGTTTGTTCTCGTACTGGAGCTTGTCTTTATATTCACGGAGGGTATGTATTTTTTCTCTTTTGGAAACGTCACTGAGATGATGTCTGGGATACATGGGTCTGATTGAACTGAATTCGATCCACGGAGTCTAGTTATACAGTAGGACAAAGATATCGAGGTTCATAGTGAGATCTACTCGAGTAAATACGTAAACACACTGGCACGCACACACATGCCTGTCAGTTATGTATCATCGTACAGTCAGATCCGCTGCAACTTCAGGGTATCTTAGTACCCGCCCCTCATGCTCCATTCCAACGTCCGAGCGAGTATCCGACCTTCATGAGGGTCTCGATAGCGCGCTTTTCATCCGCGTCTTCGGACGGCACAGAGTGTCGCAGCAAGTCTTCATCAAACGTGATAAAATCACGCGGGAAAATGGCAATGACCGTGCTTCCACCATACGCGAAATAGCCGAGTTCCTCTCCACGACGCACGGTCGTGCCTTCCTATATCCGTGGACCGTGTTCGATCGTACTCATCCCAAGCGACGCAATTCGAAAGCACGACTCACCTCTACCGTCCAACCGATGCTACCGACAAGCAAGGCGCCGATGGCGACAAAGGCAATCTGTTGACCGGAGAGCGTGTGTTCCAAGAACAGGACGGAACGTTTGTTGCGAGAGAAGACGTCGAGACCTTTCTGGTTGACCGCTTGGGGGTTCACTGCGTCACAACTCGAATCAGACCGTCGTTCGTGCACGTGGCGAAACCGCTTCCTCGCTCACCGGTATAATACTGCCCCATGATATCTATCGCCTGTCCTACGACGGTTCCGTCGATGGGCGAATGGAAACGATGGTAGTCCGAAGGCGCCAGGCGGAAGATGGCAAGAGAACCACCGTCAAATTGTGCACAGGACGGGTGGGAAGGGTCACGATCCAATAACGCTGGGATCGAAAACTGATCACCCTTGATCCAGAACTTGGTCGCGAGATCGACGGAGGGGTAGACGACGAGTCGGCAGTCTGCCGCGGAGCAGATCCCAGCAGGATCGTCTGCATTCTCGACGGGCCGTGCCTCGGGCTTGAGTTTGCGAAAAAAGAACTCGTTGAAGGTGGCGTAGTGTTCGATATCTGGTTCGAGGAGTTCATCGAGGGAAATCTTGTAGGTATGGATGAAGGACGGGATGTTCTTGACGCTCTCGGGGGAGTCATAGATACGGCCCTCCCGAACGCTCTGTTCACGGAGGAGTTCCTCTACGTGCTTGCTCCCCTCCAGTAGCTTGACCTGCTCCTTTCCACAAAAGAGGAGATGCATGCCGAGTCGAGCGTAGATGGGCATGCTCTCAAAGAACTTTTCGCCTGTTTTTCTGTCGATGACATAGTTTCCGACATGGTATCTATCGGCAAGGTTCTGGAGCTGAGGCACGAACTTGTGGAGGAAACGATGATAGGTGTGGGCTGGGGCGTGAATTCCCTGTGTTACATCGCCACCGCCTTCGGATGGTCGAGTGTTCCCGACAAGCCTAGCGAAACCCTCGGCGAGGTCGTCATCGTCGGCGCCAGACAGACCGGAATGTGTCGTGATGTGTTCGATGGGTTTGGTGAGGTGGTGGAGCTGCAGGTGCATGGTAGTCGTGTCGTGACATAGACATAAGTGGATCTGTAATTTATTTATATCAGCTCCGAACACATGACGGTCGTTTACTAACATTTATCTTATCGTATCGACCGGTATGGACTAGTTGAAATTTTGAAGGATCCGAAGTCTGGTGGGCGATGTGATTTGGATTGATTCGCGATCATAAAGATAACCACGACCCTGAGTACAAGCGACAGACCAACGTAATTTATAGCGGTTGGTTTTTCGGTTCTCTGAACATTTTGAAACTGCTGAAACGCTCGAGGCTCAACGGGCAGTTGCACTAAGCATCTCTATTCACAATATTCCGTGTTGCTATACCCCCCCTTGACCCAAGGACTTTATCACTGCACGATCCGACAAGCCGAGAAACTGTGAGCAACGTGTAGCCATTCAATCGCAATTGAATGCCTTGGGATCGGCGGCAAATACGGTAAATATGATACACTCACAAGAACCACTGGACTATTAGCAGTATGTCAGATAGTGAGTTCGCCCTCCAGAGAGATGAAATCCTGGTGAAAGGACCGACCCCTCTCTGATCTTCAGTCGGACTCCTTTCAAGTGCCACCGCCCTGGAATCAGTCACACAGCGTCTCTGCGACGAACATATCTGTTGAACGATTTCACGTTGACATCAATCTTGACGGCTCCCAAGCTAAGTATTTTGTTTTGTGAAATACAAGAGTTGGGTAGGTGAACTTCTGGAACCTAAAGGGATAGTCACTTATGCCTCGTGTGAACAGGGAAGCGGCGTGATTGCGCATAACTCGTGAATCAAAGCATCTGAAAGGTGCCAGCATTGATGTATCTCGCCAAAGTATGGCGCCGAAACCGGTTAGTCCATCTGGACTCTCGCACTGTCACGAGAAGAGATGATGCCGATGACAATCGGGAAAACTGCAGCAGCAAAACTGAGGCATAATGTGAAAGAGACGAGCGAGGACGCAATACGCACGATAATCGAGTGCAAGAAAGCTTGGTGCGTAGATGTTGTTGTTGAGCTTTTAAGCAGCCAGCTGGTAACCGAATGTACGTCTTCTGATACCATCAACGTCTCCTGGCGAGATCAACGATAGTACAGAAGATTGTCGATCGCCTAACACCTTCGGCAAAACCCTTCGCAGCCTCGTGGAGAGAGAGCGTCACGTGAACCACGGTGGAATACTTTTCGGTCGAGACGTTCCCAGTGACACGTAAAGTAGACGAGCATGAATACCAATTGAACGTCAAGTCCACTGTTTGCGTAGATATAAGTCTCAGTCAGCAGAGTGATCGACGTACTTTTCTCGTCTGACCTTGACATTCAGTCGACGCAATTTCCCTTGGTTTTTCAAGTTAGTTCAACTTCTAGTGTTAGAAGGTGGTGTGTTCGTGACTGGCAGATGGATTGTCGCCGTGTACACCACTCGCAAAGACCCAGCAGCCAAGCGCTGAGATTTGACCTGAAGTACGACTACCTTCTGGTTCAAGTTAGGTATAATCGTAGCTCTCGCGGTGCATCTTTTGATCGTCGAGTTAGCTTGCAAAGGTTGCACTACGGTCGAGCGCCCACTGGAACGGTGGATTTCCTGAGACGTTTAGCGGAATCGTCCCTCTTCCCTGACCTCTGTGCTTGCTGTCGCCTTGGCGGTCCTGACCTCTCGCGTATCCTATCTGACAGACACCTAACTCGCTTGACCAGTGGGTAGAGACATTCTTTGGTGTCCTTGGTGGCCGTAGTGACTTTGTTGCCTCGTTCTTCGATGTCTCCGGGTTTAAAATGACCACAGGAGTATGGTTGGGTCGCCGCATCCACGAGGCTGTTCTACCCTTTTTTATATCCCGACGATGATGTTTCTTGGGCCCGGGTCGAATGTAGTTTTCATTCGAGGAGTACTGTGGCAGTGTTCATTCAGAAGCCCAACTTGACTTGCACCCAAACGACGAGGACCGGCGTGGTCCAACTCGAAGGACTTTGCGGCGGACACGTCTCGCCAGGCTGTTCTCACAGCGTTATATGACAGGCTCACGGTAACGAAGGCAAACCATTTTGATGCCACGCCGACCGCCTAATATTAATATCGATAG
>JBBPLY010000203.1:0-34406 GCA_038090035.1 Xerocomus nothofagi | reverse complement strand
GCAATAATCTGGCCTGCCATATTATTCATAATGTCTGATAACTGCGCAATGCGCTCATGCAGATCTACGTTTCCTCCGTCCATTACTAGTGGTGATAGTGGTGGGGATGCGGAGGGGTGCTCTGAGAAGTCTTCTGTCTTTGAGCGTTCGTCTTCTTGCAAGGACCACAGCTTGTTCTTGGGCCTCGCGGATTAGCCGATCAGCTTCTTCTGACCTAGCTCTTCTTTCGATCAACTTGTTTAACCAACGAGTGAGTACGTCTTGGAATGGATCGTAAAGATCCCTTGCACCAATGTGGTGTTGTATTTCCCGGATCTGTTCGTTAACCGATCGGGGTTCTTCTTGTTCGAGTCCCATGACAATGTCGTTCGGGTCGATATCCGATTCTTCTTGTTTTACGTCTTCGGATTTAAGACGGAGAGGGAGGATGATGTCAAGGTCTTCGACCTTAACGTTGGAGGAGGAGGGGAACATCCGTATGTAAAAGTGTAATACTGGGTGAGGACTTTTCTACTCCAACCACAGTACGAAGATCGAAGCAATAGCCTCTTCGACTCTTCTTTACGTAAAAAGATAAGGTGGTGACACGAGCACCCGTCCCAAAGGACAAAGAAAGTGAAAGGGGTGTTTGTGGCGGCGATTAGGCCTTTAAGTGCTCTCGAGCACACCAACTACCGCGCTACTAGCAGCTAACGGTCTATCCCGGTATAACCCGGTGACTAACAACAAAGGAGGAAAGAAGATGATAGGTAGGTTCGTAACTAAGTCCCGTTAAGCCTCGGGTCCGGCTATATCCCTTTAACGCTAGGGGCCGCGTATGAAGTGCTTTGGAAGCAAGTATAAAGAGTAGTCAAGTTCTAATGTTGGCGACCTAAGACAATAGGCGCAACCAAACACTTCAAACAAGGACTTAGTAGAGACAAATGAATGCCAGAGGGTATTCCAGCAAGAACTTGACTAGAGTTCTTCTGGCGTTGCATTCATACTATATATACTGACTACATTGTTTGTACATGATTGGTGCATAGAACATAATGGAACGTTGTAGAGCGTTCAAGAAGTGTATCGTGAGAATGAGAAGCATGGAGAAGCATAGCCGTGGGTACGGAATGGAAGTCCAGAAGAGAAGCCCACGGTGATTAAATACATGAGGCGAACAGCCTCGCATAGCCGTGATCCCATCGGGCACGGAGATTAAACACAGCCGAGTGCACAGCAACTCAGCCACATGACGTGAGGGGTGCACAGCAGCCACTCATACCACGGTTACATGACATAGGCACGTGATAAGGTCACGTGATCCATCAAGGAAAACGTTGAAGTCCATTTTATGTAGTATAGGGCGTCCATTAGCCCTTAATAAAATAAGGAAAAATATGAAAATAATAGGAAAAGGTACAGTGTTCGTAACAGTGTCGTACTGGCCCCTGAATTACAACAGCAATGAAGGGTCACTTGATAATACAGCTGCATATGAGTCATGCTAAATAAGTAAGTGAGAATCAGGGTAGAGGGTGAAAAGGGAAGACTTGAGCAGAGCTCGAACAGCAAGGGTGTTAGCCTGACATGCAAAGAGTAAGAGAAGTGTAGGAAGAAAGAAATAGGGGTCCAATGAATCATAACAACAAAAGGGTATCTTTGGAATTATGAAAGGAAAGAGCCCACAGAAGACCTTAGGGGTTACAAAGAGCGATATTCCAAAAGGTAAATGGGAATTCCAAAGATAAGAAAAGTAAATACATGGAGGATCGACTACTTATATACTATGCTACTATAGTTCAGGGCTGGCATGGAACATGCTGAAATGTTCTTCATATGATGTCATCATGATGTCATAGTCTGGACTCAATCACATGACCCGATAAGATAAGATTGTCAAGGAAAATGATAACAAAAAGAAAGGAAAAAGAAATAAAGAAATATGATAGGGGCTTTTCTTTCATACATAGCCTGTCCATTTATTCTTTACCACTGCAGCAGTCTTCCATGGTCCAGCTCTGAGGAGGGGGGTGATGTGTTCAGCAGCAGTCTTATATGTGGTTGATTTGAAGTTCCCATTGTTGCCTGCTTCAGCTTGATGATCGTATAGGAATTGAACGAGAGCTCGGACTTCTTCGTCAGTCCAGTGAGCTTTGGGAGTAGGTGTCTTTGGGGGCATTGGGTGAATGAGTGTGTCGAGCGTGTACTGGGATATGAGGGCAGCACCTAAGGCAGCAGATGCCCAGACGAGCCTAAGGTGATCCAAGTCGAAACTGTATTCCATCCTGCATCAAGTGCAAGTTGCTTTCGAACTCAATTCAAACGCAGCTGGCGGCATCTACTCCTGCCGCCCAATGGAAAAAATATACACAAATACTGAAGTTCTAATTTAGTGGCGCCGAGTGGTTTCCGAACTGGCTCTCATGCGCTTTGTTCTGTCGTAACAGACACAGGTCGTATTCCAGGACCCGACTTTTGGTTTACCTGACGAAATTGTCTGACACCACGAATGTTGCTGGTCCGACAGTCCGATATTACATATGAAGCAAGTTTTGCCACGCCGCCTCGAACGCAGTCGACTGATACAGTAGACGGGCGGTAACGTCTACCCAGATATGTTACCAACTGGCGTACAACGTGTCGTCGAGAATGAAATTCCTATAGGGGATCAGATCGTTTCGTTTGGCGAATTGGAGGGTCGCCAGATTTATCCGAGTCCGTGTGGAACGTTGTTACCGACGGCAGTTGATCAAGTGAGCATGTTAGTACATGTTACTTTGTTTCACTCGCCCGACAATCACTTACACCACGCCAGCTCTCAAATCGGGGTATACCCGCTGATTATTTCGACTGAGGCGCCTAAAACTGTCGGCAGGAACGACAGGACCACCCCGGGCCAGGGAGCCACAAACATCGCCGGGTGGGGCATCCGCTAGGTCTGGGACGCGGCGAGGCCTACATAGAGTCACCCACCCCAAATGGACAATACTCGCCCCCGGATTACGTAAGGCATCTCCCGGTAGTACTTACTGCCTGTTCCCTCTTGGGAGAATTCACTACCGTCTATCTTCCCCACTACCATGCACTTTGTTCTGTCGTAACAGATACAGGTCGTATAGCATACGTACAATGATCGTGGAATGTTGCCGCTTGCTTATAAATAAGTTATAATTTTATCGCGACAATCAGATTCAGGTCCAAGTGGACGACAATACACGCGGGACACATCAAACTGGATCGTCGACGATGACAACGACCCTTAATTGCTAGTTGAATTAGTGTAGGCGGTGCTGGCAAAACCAACCCGTCCGTTGGTAGTATCGTAGACGCTGTAGTAACGCTCGCTAGATATCATGTAAACATCGGGGACGGAGGAAAACAATAACGAGGACATACAGGAAAACGTAGCCATCGATAAAGTCGAGTCCAGAACCGGATGGAGATCCGGTGTCGATGACGACGAGATAGATCGAATCAGCAGTACCATTGAGGGCGCCGTTGAGCGAACGAGGCCAGATCTGTGCATTGGGTGATAGGTCGTACGAGTTGCCTTCAATGTTGAACGTCAACGGCAGTAGCCTATCGTATTGGTATGGACCGATCTTGAGCAGGCCGGTGGAAGGGTCCATGACACCGCCCGTCGCATTCTGGTATCTCTGAAAAGCATCTGTAGATCCCGACATGAGACGTCAGCATTCTGACATGGCATCCGATCTCAATACGTTACTCACCAGTCGGGAGGAAGAGGAGCGTGGTGCCAGTGTCGACGATACCAGCAGCTGATGACAAAATGGTAGTGTCGCCATACGTGATCGACTGGTTGACACCCCAAAATGCCGACGCAGGATAGGTCGTCGTGAGTGGAACGTAATTCACCTCGCCAATGATGGCAGATTCGTCAATGCCGCCAAAGGTGAGGGTTCCGCTACTGGTGGTCTCAGAACTCGGGACGAAGTAAATCCCAAGTACCTCCTCAGAGATGGTTCCCTGGGAGTAAAGGTTGTCCATCACTGTTGGGAACGCGCCCTCGTTGCTGACAGTATGGTTAGTCAGGTCGGTTGGGCCGACACCAAGAAGACCATCGAGGCCTTGAACATCAGAAATGCTGCTGGCAACACCAATGGATTGGTTTAATATAACCAAGTCGGGGGCCAGCGTGACAGTGTCTATCCATTCCTCTCCGGAAAAATTTCCAGAACCATAACGCACGAGCTATGATCGCTTTTAAGTCGCAAACGGCATGAAGTCATGGGAAACGTACGACGGTGTTCCCGGTGTCCACACTGGTCTCTGTCTTGACGTACGGCTTGGCAGCTCCGATCCAAGTATTGGAACTTCCGGTATCAAGCAGGAGTGTGTCTAGGATCACTTGGTTTATTGTTCATATCAGCAAATGATCCACGTACAATTTGTTGGGGGGCAGCCGACTCCAATTTGAGCGATGTAGCACACCACGGCGTTTGTGTCATTGATCGGTGTGCTGCGTTTGCCCATGTGGGCAGCGTTTTTGAGAGCCATGACACGAGCACGATCTTGCTCGACGATGCTGTGCATGCCCCCCTTATTAACTCTCCTAGCAATACTGAGAGTAGCCTTGCTGGTGCCATGACTGAGGGGACTCGCGTCCACAAAAGCCAAGCTGACGAGGATCAACGACAGGAAAGCTTTTGAAGGGAACATGATGATGAACTATCCAGAGGACTAAAGAATTCGGGGTCGATTTCGAACACTTTAATACTGTCATGGACTCCATCTGAGATCCCCCAGAAGCGCGACATGTACTGTATGGACGTACCGTCATCGATAGCGTTTCGCGTTATTACTTGAATGCATCATCGCATTAGTTTAGCCGAGACGATTGACATGCTGATACTAGCTCCGATACTAGCTGCGCACCGTGCAATGATCCTAGTCGAACGACTATCTGTCGGGTATGAATATGTCTATCGCCGAAGACGCCTCGGACGAGCATACGTACTCTACACGATGACCGAGCGAGATTCGTGCAAAACTAAGACGACTCCTAGGAAATCTCATCCAGATCAGGTTCGCTGACACCGAAAAACAAAAAGAAACAAAAAAGGTTACAGACTTCTTGTCCCCATCCGCGTGCCTTTCTGCTCAAACGTCTTGTCATGGCGGTAACTTGAACCCGAGTCCGCCCCGCTGCCGCCACATGACATTGACGTACTACATACATCGGTGCTGGCTGGGCTGCCACTGGAAATGCGGTGTCAACTCTATCCATACTTATGGTAGCAATCACCGTTTGATCCGCCTACGATTGATGATATTGGATCTCAGTCCAGATGGGAGCTTGCCGCGCGACCAGCCTTCAACGGGAAAACATGGGGCTGACTTGATGATGTCCCGCAGTAAGCAAATCGCGTTACATGCAGTTAGGAACCCACGATGAGTTACATTCCGTCCCTCCATGCAAAGAGGTACTCGAAAAGTCAGCGTGGTGAATATTTCATCGCATGGCGTTCAAGTTCGTCCGCGTCTTTCATGAGACGTTTCACTCCCCGGCAAGGTTTGTCCTTCCATTTGGCGAGTGTCAATGGGCTCCGGATCTGAATATTGTTCCTGAGACAGACTCGGCTGTCCTCGAGTAACGTTATGTACCTGCCTCGTCGTCCCTGTCCTGCAGCGGACGACTCGGAGTGTACTACGTCCGGTCTGCTCGGTCAGAAAGGCGACGAGGTACTAGAGATCCGACTCGAAATCCGAAACTCGATATTAAGTGTAACGAACGATATACGAAAAGCGTAAAGACATTACGACGCCATAAAACACGAGACCGCGACACTGATGGTCCATATGATCATGCAATAGATCATCCCCCATTCGCATCATCTGTTCACGCACCATACCTCTATCTTCCCCTCCGACCGTCCCTTGGCATTCTCCCGCGCTGTCTCGATCGCGAGTTCGAAATCGCTCTCGTCCCGGAGAGAAATCTTCGTTCCTTCCTCGTCCATAAACTTCATCCCCAAACCCATCAGAGACGTCCCAAACTTGGCCGTCACGCGTTCGACGAATTCATTGAATGACGTCGTAAGCGGAATCGTCATCCCCCGCACATCACTCTGGTAGTGCAGCTACGAAAAAAATCAGCGTTCGTGTCTGCGTTCCTTTTTTTTTTGAACCAAGCATCCACGAGGACATACCTTGACGCGTATGTTTGCCATCTCGAACTCGTCGATTTCGCCCGTCACGAACCCGTCGTCTCCCTCCTCATCGTCGTACACCGTCACTCTGCGTCCCATCGGGCGGTGCGTTAGCTTCCGGCGGAGTGTTCCTCCACCTGTGTTAATGATGCCTCCCTTGCCCATGGTTATGTTTTGATTCATACCCATGTTCTGTTCCATGTTCATGCTCGTGAACATATTCGGGTTCGTATTCATCATGCCCGCGCTCGCAGTCCTCGACGGCGCATTACTTGGGCCAGAACTCGAGCTCGTATTGCTTGACGTTCTAACCGAGCTCGGGGAGGATTGCATCCACGCGGGGAGTTGCCGCTGTTCTTGTGGCTGTGGCGGCGATTGTGAGTAGAACGATGCCGCGGGTGATTGCCTTTGTGAAGAAGACGGGCTCGACCACGCCTGGGAAGTCGGAGGTCGGGGAAACGCCGATGACGAGACGAAATCATCCGTGTAAGCATCTAAATACGTGTCGTAGAACTGTGTAATGTGCCCTTCTAAACAGGATGTCAAGTAAACAGTGTCAGCTCAGCGTCATGCTCAGCAAACGATGAAGACGAGGGAACTGTACCGACCTCCTTGCGCTGGCGCCGGCACGGCGGGTAATACAAAGTGATTCGCACCTTGGGGGGCGTTTACATACTGACCAGGCTGGAGAGGCACTGGTGGAGCCTGGTGCACGACCTGAGGAGTGCCTTGTGCTTGAAGCCTCCGAAGACTTGGTCGACGATTCGTCAGGGCACCACTTGCTGTATTTCCGGTTTCTCCACCTGCCCTTGAATTACCCGCACCAACACCCGCGATTCCGCCTGCAGTTCCCAGAGGTGTCTTGACCCTCGGAGGCATCGCTATCCCTGCACTGTTCGTAGCGCTTCTTGTCAACCGTGTCGTGTCGCTTCTGCCCAGCGCACTGGTGGCCCTCGACAATTCCGATGCGGGAGGTGGTACATTCGCAGGGTTCGAGACCGACTTTGACCGTCGCGACGCAAGGATAGCGGCCAAGTCCGGGCGAACACCGGCGGCGACCTGGAGAGCGGTGTTGGAACGCTCGAGGATAGGAGGGCGTGCGACCAGTGGGTCAGTGCCTGTATTTGCGCAGTGAGAAACTGAAAGGGGTGTGAGAGTGTAGAGACCGCACGAGGTGTGGGCGCGGTTGCGCTTCTGCTCAATGTGGGCGACTCTGAAACGGGCTTGTCTTCGCCCTCTTTGCCATCGGTATTGTCTCCAGAGGCTTGTCGCAACCTCTTTACGCCTGTGAATTCGGTGAAGGCGTCGTTGGAGTCTCTGGCTGCGACCAGTTTCTATTGTCACGGAGGTGGTCCGGATAAATGGAGTATAACAAGACAACAATAAAGAAACTTACAGCCTTTCCGAGATAATCTTTACTCTTGGAGTTCTTGAGTTTTCTTTCTGACGGACGATACACCACACCGACAGGCTAAGTGACACTGGTTGAGGCGCGATACAAAAGGAGAGCAAAGAGAGGATCACGAACGATGCTGAATACAGTGTACCCCTGTCCATGGTCCCGAATGGCTTCATCGATAACACTATGCTCATCAGTGACCTTTTGTGTGCTAGCCTCTTGCATGTCTGCCATCCCAGCTTCCGGGTAACCAAGATTTAGTTGAGTGAGGCCTTTGTTGAACATGATTTCTGCAGAAAAGAGTTTAAACTTGAGACCAATTTGTTCATAGTTACTATAGGGTGATGAGTTCAGGAGTAGGGTGAGGCGATGAGAACTGACATGGCCTGGTTTCCACGGAGATAGAGGTGCGCATCTTCGAAATTTAGGAGGGCAAGGTCGTAGCGTTCTAGGAGAAAGTTGGACACGCCGCATTGGAAATGCCTAGAGAAGGGATCGGTGAGAAACATGCATTATGATATAAACGTTCACAAGGTGTCATTTGTACATGTGAATCCGCCGTCGCTCGGGACCGAATCGTTGCCAAGGGCGGGTGAACACTCACGCAATCGAAAGGTAAGCATCGAGGTTTGTTGCGGAGACGAAATGCTCGATGGCAGTCTCGTGTGCGCCGATCGTGGCGTATATGAGACCCATGTTGGTGAGGATCTTTGAAGAGTCCGCCATACGCTGACGGGTGTGACGCATGTGAACAATAGTAATGAGGGTGAGGTTTGACTCACGGAGAACAGATCGAGTGCTCCTTCAAAGTCCTGCTCGTCGTATGCTTTGAGGGCAGCGGCCCATGTTTCCAGTTCAGCCTTGAGGGAGAGGGACATTGCAAGGAAGGAGAGGTCACTTGAAGGACGATGATGTTGCGTGCCAGACGCGAGTTCGAGCAAAAGAACGGTTTGAAAGGAGATAAATAACGAACAGAAAACAAAAAGAAGAGAAGGAAGAAGACAAGGCGAAATCGAAATGGACACAGTCCACAAGGTCGTCCGCAAACATCTCACCGTTCCTTTTATGTGTCCGACATTCCTTATTGGTAATTTCCTTTTATGGAAAGTCTCAAATTTTCCGCCGCGACATACCAAATTCAGACTAACCGATCACGCATATGCTGCTACTAGCAGCACAAGACGACTCGCTCAGCTCAACGTCGTCCTCGAAGACAAGAATTGGCCCGTGCGCTGCTTCGGCCTGGTACATGCCCCTCCGACATCACGGGTCACCATGCACAATGCCACACTTCATTTACGCAGTGATTTTAAAGGTACCCCGTCATAGCATCAGCAGTGCCGCCGAAAAACTTCGGATTATTTCGTTCAAGGATGCCCTCTGGTAACTGACGTCCACTACGATATACCTCGAGTCATAAATGTCCTCGAAAATGTATGATACATCACCCCGCAGGAAACGTTCCAGCACTCTGTGCCTACTACTATGTATAGCCTCAACAAGTCAAGCGTACCTGCCACTGCCACTGTGACCGTCCTAGTGTTCGGAGGCCTCTCATTCACAGGTGAGTAGCGCTAATCAGATAAATCAACCTGCGTCGTCAAGTTGCGTTGCTTGCAACGATACCGGCGCACTGGCAGTTTCGTTCGGGCTCGGGCCCCGTGCGATCAACGGTCCAGACACAGCACTGCCCAGGGCACCTTCAATCTGCCATTCGGTCTAGGTGGCCCGTGTCCGCTATGCCAACATGTGTGCGCGTGGGTCGCGTTCTGTGTCTATCGCGAGCGGACCGCTTGGCGGGCATCTTTTTCGACACCGATGCGCTTACCTCGCAAACACAGACGCACAAAACCAGACGACGTCGGAAACTGGACGGCCCATCAGATGGCCAGGTCACACACACGGATCACGCTCTCACGAGCACGTAGCCTCTTTTTATCTGATACATGCCATTCATTCGATCACATTTCCAGTGCAAACATCCAAGCTACTAGCTTCCCCTCGACCGTCGGACATCTCTCTCGTCATGCTGGCGTTGGTAACAGCCATTCGGTCATCCGGTCTCTTGGTCCTATCGCTCTGTCGCCGACCTCACCGATCAGTCCTCCCACAGCGTACACTGGAGCCTCGTCCACTATCGTGGTGCTTTGTTTCCCATACCCACCCACCGTGGTTTCGCTTCTAGTGATTGACAACCACCGACCGGGGAGGGGGGATTGACCATCAAGTTCAAGTTACATCACTGACAGCTCAAAGAACACTGCCGCCCACACACACTTTCGGGCCCGATAGTTCTTGATCCTCGGGGGATGCTGTCGACGTCTGAATCTTTCGGCAATCACTCCGTCGTCGAGTTGCTGTAGCCTGTGAACCCACTCTCACCTCGTGAGACTACGAGGTGGGACTTTTACGTTTATCAGATATACCGTCGCCCGGGTCGTCATAGGGAATGGAAGTTGGAACGAGCATATCGGCGACGACGGTCACCTCGGTAATTCCTGCGAATCGCTACACCGATCCCTCGTCCTCCATACGAACGGCTTTCCTTCCCACCACGATCCTCGTGGTCATCTTTCAGAAACGGACGTTCCCTCGCGCGGGGCACGAGCGGGAACCTACGACCCACGCTGAACGACGTTCTGGTACGACGACGACCCCTTGTCGCCACCCACCCTCGTTTCGTATTTGCTCGCCTCCGTCCGTGCCCGGTGGTCGTACGTTCTCGCCGTCGTTCCCGTCTACTGGACGCGCTCGTCACCTCCTTCCCGGGGTCTTTTGCCATCCGAATTATGCTCGAACTTGAACTGCCAGGCGACCGTCTGCTGCAAGTCATCGTGACAGGACGTCGACATCGAGATCACGATCACGACCTCGGACTCCTGCTTTCCCTCCAAGTTCCCCGACGCATACGAATACCGTAGAGTACGTACGTGTTCAGACGGTCCTCGACCTACCCCCTCTGGGCATATTCGATGTGAAACATAACCGAGAACGTGCACATTGGGCGGGGGCGGACACCTCCCTGGAAATTAAAAAAAATACGTAGGCATCCATACTCTCCGAAATACGTCGGGCGGGTACAACGAAACGATCAACGAACTATTTCTGAACGACGCCGTCCTTCTTTTTCTTCTTCTTCTTGTGGGCTCGCCCACCGTCTGTAACATCATGATCTGCAACTATCGTGCATTCCAACGTCGCTCCTGATTCGACAGTGTCAGAATCATTTTCACGGGAGCGTTTCTTCGTGGCAGGTGGAGGATTGGTAGCGGGCGTGGTTGGTGCGGCAGCTGGTGAGCCGTCTGGTGTCGAGGTTCGCGCTTGTGTGATCACAGCTTCAGTAGGCTCGTTGGTCGATATCGGGACCACTATCCTGGGTTCAGAGAGGACGGTACGATACGTCTTGCGCCCCTCTGCATAAAGAGCGTCACGAAACCCACAGGGAGGCAAAACAATATAATGCTCACGTGCTCGCAAAACCAGAGATTTGGGCGCGACGGTGGACGCGTCGTGCGCCAGATTCTGGGCCAATCCAAGCAGCGTAATCCTGCACGACGCATGAGACGCATCTTCTTTTTCGAAAAACGATGCGAAAGACGAGCTCACAGGTTCTGAACGTCCCTCGAACCTCTGTAATCGCCATCTCCAACGACTCCACCACTGACGATGATTCCCTTGCCCTTTGTGACTCGAACCACTTCTCGTGCAGCTGCCCACCAGTTTCGTTTGGCAGTGAGCCCGGTGTCGTTCATTCCGAGATTCACGTGGCTGGATTCAGGGTCGCCGAGAGCGCCTGCATAGTTGACTTCGAAAACAGCGCCGTTCTTGATGGCCGTACGGACGAGGGTATGTTTGAGATGGAATGGGAGTCGCGGTAGGGTGAGGGGCAAGGCGATGATGTGAGCCGTCGATGGCGAGGGTAGACTATGAGTCAAACATGCCGCAGAAAACGTCGATGCGGTCTTGGGGGCGAGGGCGACGAGGTCGTACACATTGGTGATGGACGCGTTGGCGCTCGTCTGACGAATGAGTGGTCAGTTCGCGTGTGTAGAGGGCGACGTGGCGGAGAGAAGAGGCACCAGACCGAATCCTTTCTCACTGTCTTCGTCGATGTTGATCGTCAGTCGTTTCAGGAGTACGACGCCGGTCCTGGTCTTGAGTCGAGGCAACAGTGCGTTCAAGGTGTTGACGTGCGTGTTGGGGTCGATCTTCTTCTCGATCGTCTGATTGAGGGCGACGACGGTGTATCCCACTGTGCTTTGAAATGTCAAAGAGAGAGATGAGAGAGATGGAAGGGACGGACGATGGACGAGAAGGTCGATGCGCGCGTCGATGGTTTGAACTTGAGCTTGGGTGAACGCGACGGTCGTCGTCGGTCGCTTCCCCTTGCTCTTTTTCGACTGCAGGGCTGGTCCAGGACCTTGGTGAGCGAGGACGGGGACGTTGAGGTCGAAGAACATGAAGTTTCCATTTTCGTCCTTGTCGGTCGCGGTCATGTCTGCGGTCGTCGCGTTTTCAGACCTCGTCTCTCGAAAGACTGACGCCAACGTCGCACGGAATGCGTCGTGGCCAGATTTTCTCCCCACAGAAATCCTTCAAATGATCTTTCGATTCGTATTCGAATCGTGCGTTCGCTCGGAGGACAGCGTCGGTGGGGACAGCCCAGCGTTGTGGCTCGACGAAGACCCCCTGTCCCCCTTTCTCTTTCCGTACTCGCTCGCTTGCGTCTGCCTCCGGTGGTTTCAGATTTTGAGAACCACGCCCGTCTACTGGGAACGTTTGGTCATCACGTTGGACGCTGCCGCAACGTCGTTGAACGCAGCTCGTACCACGCTCGAATGGGCAGGCGATCGTCCCTTGAAGGTCGTCGTGACCAGACATCACGGTACCTCTGAGACGCACGACTCGGAGCACACCCGCGTCGGTCATGTCATGAAGTTCCTCCGTCCACACATCGGTCACATCTGGTCGCTTTCGTTCAACGTCGAGCACAGTTCGTCGATACCCCCACTGTGGAGGGAAAACGGACGTGCGGAACGTCTCAAGGTGCTCGCACTGACGAGTCGTTCTGACGCTGCTCGCATCGCTCAATTATCCAAGTCGCTTTCTGCTGGCAACGGTCACGAATACGAGGGGAAACTCAGAGTGCCGCTTCTTCAGACGGTCACGCTGGGCGGTCATTTTCTGAGGAATCCGTTGATGGCCCATCCCCGTCTCGCGAGCTGGTTTAGACACGTGACGTCTTTGACCGTCCGTGGTGATGCTGCTTCTGATGCAAATGGCATATCCCTGTACAAGTTCCTATCGGTGATCGACGTCTTTCCGTCGATACAAGAACTGACGGTCGAAGACGTTCATTTCGACGACAATGCACCGTATCCAAATTCCCTCGTCTTTAAGCCTGCCGTTCTCTGTCTTTGCAGGATTACTGGCAGAACAGCCCTGCGGGGTATTCTCACGCGTACCCACATGGGAATCAACCCAAGGGAAGACATCACGATCAGCGACTGCCACGTCCATGATTTCCTAGAGATCGATCCAGATTCCAACATACAGTTTTCTTCCACCAAACTGACGCTTGCGTCCATGGATCCAAGTGCTGCGATAGACGACCTCGTCTGTCGATGGAACGGGGACACGCTCTCCGTGATCGGTTGTCCGAGGATGTCGCGGTCGTTTCTACAAAGACTCCACGGAATGTCTGCTCCAACTGCCCTTTCGCGTCTCCGAATCGTCGATTGTGACAATTTTAATGCGGGAGACCTGACGGTGTTGGTACAATCACGGGAGATCCAGGCGACGTTGGTGTCGCTGATGGATGAGGCTGACGATGACGTGTTGACGGCGTTGACGGAATTGCATGTCGAGGGTCGTGGTCCTGTGATCAGCGTCAAACGGGCGAGTTGGTTGGCTGAGCACGTGGAGACGTTTACTTGGGATACGGTCGCGAGAGATGGAATGCGGTACGTGTGGGACGGGTTCGCTGGCAAGTTGATGATATCGCCCTCGGAGGTGAGCGGTCGTCTGTCGAGTCTGAATTCGAGGTTGACCGTCGTAGCGGTAGGAGGGGGTAGTACTATCACGTGATTGATATGTATACATCTAATCACTTTTTGTTACGCTCGTCTTCTTCGCTTAAAAATGTCCTCCACGACGGATCTGCCGCCCGCCCTCGCTCGACCCGTCGATTGCTTGCTCATCGATAATTTCGACTCGTTCACTTGGAATCTCTACCAACAGCTCTGTCTACTCGGCGCAAGCGTCACCGTCGTCCGCAACGACGCCATACCCGCAGACGCCCTACCACGACTCGACATCAAATCGCTCATCATCTCGCCCGGTCCTGGACACCCCACGACGGACTCGGGCATCTCTCGCGATGCCATTCGCTACTTTACAGGTAAAGTCCCCGTGCTCGGCGTATGCATGGGCCTCGAGTGCATCGTCGACGCCTACGGTGGCACGATCGGGTTCGTCTTCCGTCTCTCCCTCTCCAATCCACGCTCAATCAGACGACAGATATGCAGGCGAGATCAAACACGGCAAGCTCAGTCCCATCCGACACGACGAGCGCGGTTGTTTCAAAGGCATCCCCCAGCGCATCCTTTCCACTCGCTACCACTCTCTCAGCGCTTCTCTGAAAACCCTTCCCCAAGAACTCATGGTCACTTGCACCACCGAAGAAAGCGGCATCATCATGGGCGTCCGTCATCGCGAGTTCGTCCTCGAAGCAGTCCAATACCATCCCGAGAGCATCCTCTCCGAAGGCGGCGACGCCCTGCTTCGCAACTTTCTCAGCCTCAAGGGAGGCACCTGGCAAGAAAATCCGGACGCCCTCGTCTCTGACACGACCCTCCCACCGTTTCCCTACGACGCCCTCGGCTCCCGAGTCGAAGACATGGCCGAACTGAAATCTAAAGTGCCCACCATCCTCGAACGCATCTACGCCCAACGCCTCAAGGACGTCCAGCATGCCAAATCTCTCCCTGGTAGCTCCCCACAAGACATCGACGCCTTGCTCGCCCTTCACCTCGCCCCACCACTCTTGCCTCTCGTTCAGCGTCTCAAAGCCAAATCGCCAGCCCTCATGGCCGAGGTCAAGCGCGCCAGCCCCTCCAAGGGCGACATCGCTCCAAACGCCAACGCAGCACGCCAAGCATTCACCTACGCTCTCGCCGGTGCAGCCGTCATCTCCGTCCTCACAGAACCCACCTGGTTCAAGGGTTCCCTACTCGACATGCGCCTCGCTCGCCAAGCCATCGACAGTCTCTCAAACCGTCCCGCCATCCTCCGAAAAGACTTTATCCTCGACGAGTACCAGATCGCAGAGGCTCGTTTATGGGGGGCTGACACCGTTCTCCTCATCGTCGCCATGCTCCCTCCCGCACGTCTACGCGCCTTGTACGCTTACTCTCTATCGCTCGGGATGGAGCCCCTGGTCGAAGTACATACCACGGACGAAATGCGGGTCGCGCTCGAACTCGGTGCCAAGGTCATCGGCGTGAATAACCGCAATCTGCACAATTTCAACGTCGACATGGGTACGACGAGTCGAATCGCAGACATGACACGGGGAGACGTCATTCTGTGTGCACTCAGCGGGATCAGCGGACCTGAAGACGTGCGAGGGTACGTCAAAGAAGGCGTTGGTGCCGTGCTCGTCGGGGAAGCGCTCATGCGGGCCAAAGACCCTCGAACGTTTATCCACCATTTGCTGGATTGGCCTCAGGAGGAGGAGGAGGAGGAGGGAGAGAGAGACGGACGCGCGTTGATCAAGATTTGTGGGATTCGAAACGTGGAGGAGGCAGTGATGGCGGCCGAGGCGGGAGCAGATCTCCTTGGTCTCGTCTTTGTCCCGTCGAGCAAGCGATGCGTTTCTGTAGACGTTGCACGCTCCATCGCGAGCGCCGTGCACGCCTTTCGTACTCTCTCCAACCCTCCGAATGCCGCCGACGTCGAGGCAAAAACCACGACCGAACCCGAACTCGAACCCGAACCCGAAACTGGGGTACGACCGGATCCAATCGCAGAACGAGACCAAGACGCGTCGACCGACGTACCCTGGTTCGCGATGCACGCCCGACGACTCGAACGTACCCTCGTACACCGTCGTCCGTCGTTGGTGGGGGTATTTCAAGACGCCCCGTTGCACGTCATACAAGAGACCGTCGCGAGCGTCGGATTAGATCTCGTTCAACTACATGGGTCGGAACCGGTAGAATGGGCGCGGTTCGTGGGTGTGCCTGTCGTACGGGCGTTTCACGTCAGCGCTAGCGTTGGGGACGCGTCCAATACGAAAACGGAGACGGACGGGTTGAGAGACGTGACGCGTCCTGGGATGCACGCGTTCGTGTTGTTGGATGCACAGCGAGAGGACGGGCTTAGTGGGGGGAGCGGAAAGACGGTCGATTGGGAACGTGCACGAGCGGTGGTGGATGCGGGTGAGGTAGATACTACGTCGGCAAAGACACGCGCGAAGGGGGATGGGAACGTTGGGAACCCTGGCGACGAACGCGAGGAATCCGAAACCGAAATCGAAACGGAGACGGAGACGGAGAATGGGGGTGGAGATGGAAAGGTGGAGCGAGACGAGGACGGGGAGGAGGTCGACGTGGATACCCCTCGTCGTGCGCGAATGCCGCTCATCCTCGCTGGCGGATTGACGCCGTCGAACGTGGCAGAGATGATCGCGCGGGTGCGGCCTTGGGCGGTGGACGTGAGCGGGGGGGTCGAGCTGGAAGACAAGACGGGAAAAGATGCGGAAAAGGTAAAGGCGTTTATAAACGCCGTCAAGGAGGCTGTGGTGTCAATCTAGTCAGTCCAGGGCAAGGGAAGAAGAAAGGTTCTCTCTTTTTCCGATGAATCGTTCGAAACATATACCCAATGGACTGCCACGAAGGTATTTTCCCCCGAGCATGTGCCCGTAGTAAAGATTCACGCGTTGGCTGATTCGGTTGAAGATCATTGCCCCATCTTTACCCTGACAGATCTACGCTCGTTCCAAGTGCCTGGTCGGTCGAGATGTACGACGTGTTGTAAAAAACGAGAGATGGGTGAAGTGACAGATCGGACTGGTCTGTGCATGAGGGATTGGAGACGATCAAATCGCTCATCCTCACACGATGGGGTAGTTCAGAGTGAGGCCTCGATGCTGCCATCGATGCAGGTAATACAACAATCAGTCAACTGATGCCAGGGGTGGGCATGTGGACACCCCCCCGCAAAAGTGGGGCGTCACGCGTGCACCAGAACGAGCAGCCAAACGCCGCAGCGAGTCGAGGCCCTTTCCAGGGAGTTCGGTGTCTGTCTCCCAATTCCGTTTCTTTCCATATCCTCCTCTCGTGTCCGTCCAAGCTCGGGCTCATTCTGGTCCTTTTCTATTCACCTCGCTCGCTCGACGTCGTAACTCAACGATGATGGTCATGGACATGGATTTCCATGTACCCTTTCACTCCCCACAGCTTGCGCCAGTCCATCTGTCGGGCTGGGACTATACTTCGGTGCCTGAACTCGTCGTACGTACCTCGACGTCCTCTCCCTCGTCTTCGCTTTAACCTCGATCACCTATCGCCGTCGTCCTCCGCCATCCGCCCTCTACTGTCTACTGCCCACTGCCCACGGAACAGGTCCTCCCCGAGATCGTACCAAAGGAAGACGCCCAAGCCCTCTGCGATATCATCACTCGTCTCCACAACGCATCCCGCCCTTCTGACATCGAACGATGTCTCCGCAGGCTCGCCCTCGCCTGGGAAGACTACTACCTCCCAAAGTTCCCAGTACCGTTCTTTCAGGTCAGAGTCGCCGACGTGCGTGCTGCCGGGGGATCACTCAGCACCGCACTGGATCTATACGACGAGGTGCGTGGCACATGGCGGGTTGACCCGTTACTCATATCGTTGGCGCTTCCGTTATTTTGATAGGTGCTTCACTCGATCAATCCGGGTCCGCAGAGCGCACCGTTTGCAGGGTTCGTCGAAAGCCTCCGGAACCAAGCTCAGGGGGATGCGGAAAGGCAGGGTGAGCTTTCACACACAAACGTCTAGAGACCCCATCATCCTTCTCTTACGTATCCCATGCATTCCCTTCTAGCACTCAAAAGCGATAGCCTGCGATTCTTCCAAACGTGGAAACACGCTCGTGCGTTCGCCAATCCCTTCTCGTGGCCAATGCTTCCCCCCTCCTCGCCCGATATTCTCAATACTTGGCGGACGTTTAGGCACCAGAGACAGTTTCTCAACTATGGCTGGCTACAGGCCATTCATCTCGATCAGGACTGTGAACTTACACCCCAGGTACGTCCACGCTAGCAATCGTCGTTTATGGGAGGCATGAGCGTCACGCGCGTACACCTTTTGTTCCTAGTCCATCGACGCATTAACGCGATACGGATTCGCCCCTTCTCTCGTGCAGTGCGTACCCGGGAGTGAAGCAAAAAATCCAGAAGTGCTCGTAAACGCTTTGCTCGATCTTGACGAGGCATGTGTCTTCTCATTCCCCTCCCACCCCCAAAAGTGTAGATGACTGTGGACTGATACACCCACCCGTATCTGTTGTGAAATCGAAATCGCGCCCGACTTTAGGCATACACGGCCGTCCTTCAACTTGTCGATCGTGTCGAGCATCTGACAACCGAGACCATCAAGGCGATCCATAGCAAGCTGATGCGCTCCTCCAAGATCCAGATCGTCGACGGCGGTGAGTGCGCTGGCACAGTACACTATGTTAACGCGGGTGTCACGCGCCAAGCCACGCAAAGGTCGGCCGCAGTACGAAGCCACCAATATAACCTCGCGTTCTGTCCCGCCGAGTTGGTAGACCAGCAGCTGGATTACATTTGCAAGATGGGGAGGGTACGTGTCGATTTCGGCTTCATCTCTCGTGACGTCCTTGTTGATACCAAACAGCAATACATTGCACGATGGCGGAATCCGTTTGCGACTGCGGCATGGATTCACGTCACCTTTACGCGTTGTCATCCCTTTGACGTGAGCGTCTTTTCATTCTCGGGCTCGTCCGATCACCTTAGATCCCCTATCACACATTAGGACGGAAATGGTCGGATGGCGAGGTTACTCTCGTCTATCCCCCTCGTGCGGCACGGTTTCCCGCCAGTGTGTCTTTCGCCTGTGTGGCGAGGTTCGTATTATGATAGCATGAACACGGTGAGTGGTGGATTGGTTTGAAGACCCCGTTGAACTCAGATCCTTCCTCACCACACGTCTCTTATCTCGAAACAGGCCTGGGAAGGCGACTACCAGCCTCTCATCAACTGCATCGTCGAGAGCACCAAATTATCACTGACGGACGTCGAAAGGATCATGACGTGATACCATCTTCCGAGACCAGACCGCGTCCGATTCTCGGTCGCTTTCTTCTTCTTCTTCTTCTTCTTCTTCTTCTTCTTCCTTTTTTCCCTCTCTCTCGTTCTGCGCACGTCGTTACGTTCGTGCGTTTCGTCCTACTACTAGTACCTCTTTTCACCCTCGCTTTCTGTCCACGACGAAAAAGGTGATTTGTACCATTTGTAGAATACGATATCTTCCACCGATACCGAGTCGATGACGTGTTTTAGTTCTGAATGTCGTACCGTGTATCTAAATTGTGTTAGTCCACCCGGTCCGGTTCATGTTGTTCATGGTTCATGAGATCGAGTTATCACCGACTCCCACGGTAGTGGAGGAGGGTTTTACTCTGCAGCAAATGTCAGGTACCCCTGCGAACGAGCGTTCACACCGTGGTAATGAGATGAGAATGTATCATGACATCAACCATAAACTAACCACCGTCGCAATCACTGGGTTAAGTCTGATCTTTCCGCCGATGCCTCCTCACTGTCTCCCACAGAAATTGCTTGACGAGCAGCTATGCAAGCAGACTCGCCCTTGAAGAACAATAAGCCGCCGCCGCCGCCGCCGCTCAAGCATGGCCACCACAGGCTTTCGAGGACCAGACGATGCATTCGACTTGTCAGGCGCAAGCTGAACTCGATCCCTGAGCCTTCGAGTTGTGCGATGTATGTTATGAAACTCGTACTGCAGACTTTCCGTTGGTGATTCTGACCGATCTGAAGTTGTGAGGCTTCATCTCGAATCCCCAGCCCAGTCCAGAGAGGAGAAAGGTAAACGAAAGACTGGGGATTCTGTCCCCATAGGTCAGTCTACTACCAAGAGGATTGTGACTTTGTAGGTGCTGGGCGAATGGAAGTCGATGCTGAGTACTTTAGTGATGATCACTCTGTTTCGTCTGTTGGTTTGTAAGGTGCACGCTAGCACGAACGATTTGTGAATGACATTGATTCAGTGAGAAAATTGTAGTTTATCTGCCAAACGTCTCCGTTGTTTTAAGATTTATCTCGGCTCAATGAAAAATCATGAGGGGTCGGGGACTGGCGCTTGCACCGCTATCAGGTTCGTGCAGCTCTGACTAAGCAAGGCATGCCGCCAGCACCTCGCTCGTTTTCCTCCCTTGGCTTGCTCGGCGCCGTTTTCGTCGTTCCCTTCCACCACTCCCTCGTCCGGACCAGTGTCCGTTGGCATCTCGCAGCTTCACCCCAGTCGACCTCACACGGGGCCCCTAAGCGCAGTGGCGGTATCACGGCGAGCGTGGCACGAGAGATGAGATCCCACCCACCCTCGCAGCTCAGCCCATACCCTCACACCTCGCTACCGCCCTTTGCATTTCCTTAGTACCTCATCTCTCGCGTGGATTCGTGATAGTGTACACAGCATGAACACTTGGTCTTCTCTCCCTCTGCCCGATCCGAGCCGAGCCACCGCTGCGATATCCAAAGAAGGTTGTCTAGTTCATGAGATCGAGTTTTACCGGAAACATTGACATGTGACTGGCACAACACAGCTGTCCAGTTTCCAAAACCTCTGCTATGCTCACAGTGCTGCGTTCTTGAACGCATCGTACATCTGATGTGACTGCCCGTTCACCGGCACAAGGCAATATAGTCAGAAGCTGCTCATTTCCGCAGTAAAACCCTTCGCAGCGCCGTTCTGATCATGGAGCTGTCAGAATCGCTGTATTGCCACTTCCAATCGACATTCCAGGTGTGAATCGAAGCTAATCATTGTCAGGTGGACGCTGAGCTGAGCTATATATCAGGTTCCAAGTGCATTCAGAGCCGAGTAGCGTTGACTGCGTACGCGCTCCTCTTCGGATCCCCCTCTGTTAGCCATGACTAGCTATACCCCCATCACTGCGTTCAATCTTCAGTTCGGTGTCGACTTCACAGTAGCTTATAAGTGGAGCGCGACCCAGGTATGCTAACATCCTCATTCCCTTGCAACTCGTCTCGGGGCGACGTCCTGATCATCGCACAGATATTCACATTCCTCAGCAATGTTGCTGCTAATCCAGCGGCATACGGTGCCCCCCAAACTCAACAGGCAGTCTTCCAACAGCTCTACGCTAACATCTACGCGCTCAGAAGGTCAGTCTCGTAACTCTCAACGTTGACCCTGCCCCCGTTTTTCATCACTAAGCCTTCAGTCCGGACGGGCCCAAGTTTACAACTCCTACTCCCGCCCAACACCTCTTGCGCACGACCACCGCCGTCGATCCGATAGGCCCAATTGCGTGGAGCAACGAGAAAGCAGAGAGATTCTTCATCCTCTTTGACCTCCTGGGCATCTTTCTCTCTCTCATGGGCGCTCCCACTACCATCGAGACGTTAACAGCGACCACATATTGCCTTCCGCTCGTCACCCTGTACGGAAAGTGGTGCAGTGTATTGGCGCAAAGCAAAAAGTTTACGCCGACCGTCGCCCAGATCACGTGGGGTACCGGCGTGGACGGCAAGGCGTTCTATCCCTTTCTCGGTGCGAGCGCCGCAGGGTTCCCACAAAAGGATCAGACGTGGAAAGAAAACGTGAGAAAGGCACGATGGGGTTACCTGCAAGGGATCCTGAAAACCCCGTATAACCAGTACGGGTATTCACCCCTACGAGGTCCCGTGGGTGAGGCGCCGGAGAAGATGAAACAGGCAGGCACCAACTTTGGGAATTGCGGCGAGACGTATCCGTTCTTGTATGTCCTCGCGTACGTCCCGGGTCACTCCTTTCCTTTGAGATGTGGATTCACTCACGTTCGACGCACGCAGGGATATATGTTACGTTTCTCATAGCTATGGGATCGCGCTGAGGGTCGCTAGCGCCGCCGACCAAACCGACTATAACGGACAAGATTTGTGGAAGTTGGGTCCGATGATGGCCCCCTGCGAGAATTGCGCACAGTTGTTGACGTGGTACGGGGTCACAGACCAGAGTCGTTTCCAGCTCTACCCAGCGTCCTGAACTGTTCACATCACGTCGTGATTCGAAGGCGAAAACCGTGACGCGAAATCGTACTATTATCAGCCTGTTTCTCTCGCGTCTGGATTGATATGAATGATGACCGCCGTGTCTTTCCCCCCTCCGAAAGCTAATGACTGTTTTTTTTTTGTTTTTCGATCTGGATAGAAGTGTACCCAGAAAGCCTGCTGCGGGCACCGAGAAACTAGAAAAGTCGAAATCGAACCGAGGCGAATGCGAATATCGAATTGGTGAGCCCCGGCGTTTCACCGCATCGAGGATCCATCGATGCGTCGAAAGGAAGGGTGGGGATGATTATTTAAAACCGCCAGGACGATCATCGTTGCATTTCTTTTGTCCAGGTTGCACCGAACGTCACCTTGGCCCCGTCGCTCTTTTTCTTTCATTGACAAATATTTTTCCCCTTTCAGGTAGTATGTCATTCTTTTGGAGGCATTGATGTAATGTCGCTTGTCGACCGTTACGGTGGCGCTGGCAGCACCTTCGAGGCTCGAGCCTAAGCGTATGGGAATCGATCATCCACGTCTTGATGCTGGTTATATGCGGTGATATCTCTCCGCATGCAAAGACACGGCCATCCAATCTGAAGAACAAAGGTCGGCCGCAGTACGAAGCCACCAATATAACCTCGCGTTCTGTCCCACCGAGTTAGTAGACCAGCAGCTGGATTTGTCGATTTCGCCTTCATCTCTCGTCTGCTGGACGTGCTTACTGATACCAAACAGCAATACATACATTGCACGATGGCGGAATCCGTTTGCGACTGCGGCATGGATTCACGTCACTTTTACGCGTTGTCATCCCTTTGACGTGAGCGTCTTCCTATTCTCGGGTCGTTCGATCACCTTAGATCCCCTATTACACACATTAGGACGGAGATGGACGGATGGTGAGGTTCGTATTATGATGGCATGAATACGGTGAGTCGTGGATTGGTTTGAAGACCCAGTTGAACTCGGATCCTTCCTCGTTACTCGCCACCACACATATCTTATCTCGAAACAGGCCTGGGGAGGCGACTACATACCAGCCTCTCATCAACTGTATCGTCGAGAGGATCATGGCGTGATACCATCTTCTGAGACGAAACCGCGTCCGATCCTCGGTCACTTTTTTCGTTTCCTTTTCTTTCTGTGCGTGGTGTTACATTTGTGCGTTTCGTCTTACTTTTTCACCCTTTTTTCTGTCTACGACGAAAGGTGATTCGTCGGTGTGTCATTGTAGAATATGGTACCTCCGCCGATACCTCGATGAGGTGTTTAATTCTGAATGTCGCCCGTGTACATCTAAATGGTGTTAGTCCACTCGATCCGTCCCGAAATCAATTGATCACTGGCGACTGATCTATCAAATACTACCACATATAGCGGTTTTTGTCCCCAGTCGTTGGGGCAGGCGGCCGCATCAGTAATGATACTACACACGTAAAGTTAGGATTATGGCAGCTTTTTCTGCTTGTTCCACCTGCATTTCTGAAAGTGGGATTCAAATCAAGAAATCGAATTATACTCGTAACCCCACGTGACTAGACTGGTGACCACCACGTGACTGACATTATAACATGCGATTAGTATCTCAAATCCGAACATGTTACTATGCTCATTTGTGCAAGCGTTCCTTGAATGCGTCGGTACTACATCTGATATGACCCTTGCTTGGTTCGACCCGTTTTCAGGCCTCCAGGCCTGATGAACGTGTTACCAGCACGGGGCAATATGGTCAGAAGCTGCCATTTCCGCGCCAAAAGCAACCCTTCTCAGTCACGGTGTTCTGCCAGTGATCACGGAGTATCAGAATCGCTGTATTGCCGCTTCTAATCTATATTCTAGGTGTGAATCTAAGTTAACCAACTTCATACGAATGCTGAGCTGACCTACATCAGGTTCCGAGTACAATATACCCACGAAAGCTAATGACTGTTTATCTTCACTTTTCTAGTTTCTTGGTGCCCGTCGCAGGCTTTATGGGTATGCTTCTGTCCAGATCGAAAGGAATCGAGACAAATCTGAATGGCGAAACCGGGGAGCGGTGTTTCATTACATTGGGGAACCATCGATTGGCATCGAAAGGAAAGGGGTGGTTATTTGAACCCGCCAGTGGTGAAACATGATGAGCGCGGAGAAAGGACTTTGGCTATGACACTACGAGGAAGGCCCAGGAATTTTGAGAAGGACTACGACGTGATCGATAATCGCCCGAGACTAGTATCAAGCCGTCCCGCAAGTCAAGTATTCACAGACCGAGTCTCTAATACTCCTACACAAATGGGTAGAGAATGGCACAAGAATACGACCACGCGGCGCACGGTTTGGCTCTAAGCATAAGCGCTCACGTGTTCCCGTGTTATCTTGCCGATCTCAGACAACCCTATTCTCAACAACCTTTAATCTTTCCAAGTCGGAATACGGTCGCGTCGAACTGGTCCTCGCGCAGATGGCTCAGCAAGCTGTACGCCGGGCAAGAATTCCATCCAATGTTCGAAAGATTGCAGACGTTCAACGACTGGTAGTGCGCCAGTGCAGCTGCCTCATCGACAACGCTGAAATGTCTTGCGGGGTCAAGCCCAGTTTCATAGCATCAACATTTACAGTAGTAGCCGTGTCCGAGAGCCACATGTCGCCATGAACTGTTTCGACAAACAGGATCGATAGGACATCGTCACATCAGACAAAGATAAGAATTTGACCTAGATCTTTCTGCCCATATGAGTGTATGACTGGATGAAAGTGAAACACTCGCACTCTTCCTACTGTAAATATCCAGAGTGCATTGTGTGTCGGGCAGAAGAGAGCTTCGATCATTCTGACCACAAGCACGACTTCAAGTTGCAAAGAGTAAAAGTATTGCCTGTCCCTCATATTTCGTCCGGAGTTGATTCTACGAACGCGAGCATGGTGATATCACGTTGCGAAAGAATACCTTCGACAGACGGAAGTAGAAATCGCTCATAGATCATTCTGGAGATAACCCAGTAGCAACGGGTCGAAACTCTGTTCCTCGTGGCAGCGTAGAACGACGTGGGGACCGTCGTTGTTGATGCTCTCAATGTTCGATAGCGCGCAAGCCGTAAAGCCTGCTGTATAGCAAGGCCGACGAGCTCATGCAGTAAGGATGAACCATAGTAGAGGACCGTGTCGTTACGGGGCAAAAATAAAGCGTTGGGATGGCTATGTGGCGTCGATAGACGCTGACTGTCAACTTGAATGCCTCGTGTCCACGAATCCAAGCCATTTAGGGATGGAGAAAGTGCCCGGAGAAAGGCTGCTTCTGCCTCGGGCGGTTCATACCTATCACAAGGGCCGATTGTCTAGTCTGGTGGTGACCAAGCAAAGTTGAAGTTACCGCATCTGGCGTCGGGTTCCAGCGGTGGCACCTCGGTCCGATTCGACACGAAGTCGCTCGTCGATTGAATTCACCAAGCCTTGGATCAAGCTGATGGCCTCGTTGACGGTTGCAGATACCTTCGAACCCTTCGTGAGTCAATCACGGCGAGACGGTGATGACGATCGACTCAATTTTCTAAATTGTACAGGGTGTCGCAAACCATGAACTGTCTCAACTTTCCAGCGCGGTGGCCAGGTTAATGGACGCTTTGACGATCGCCCGTGCTTCCGAATCCTCGGTGAGTCGATCAACGTGCGAGACTCTGGTGATGCTCAAAGTTACATTCTGCTCCAGGGGGGTATCGCAGATCACACATCGCCACGGCCTCTCAGCGCGGCCGCTACCCTTTCCAACCTCATCACCCCAGCGAGCTCAAAACGAATCTCGTCCGAACCTGGTTCTGTAACGACCCCAGTTGACCGTACTGCGCTGAGGTCCAAGTCAGCTCCCACGGGATCTAGTTCCCTTCCAACCGAAATCCTCATCTTGATCTTCGAGTTTGTATTCGAAGCGTGCGTCGACTGGAACAAGACCAACACCATCGATCCGAAACACGCGATAGTATGGCTAGAAGACGACCACCTGTCGCCTTCCCTCTTTCCGTATTCCCTCGCCTCCGTATGTGTCAGATGGCTGCACATTTTGAACAGTATCGCGACCTACTGGACACGCCTAGTGATCACCGTGGACTCTCATGCGACATCGCCGATCGCCATCCAAACTCTGTTGCGATGGACGGGAGATTTTCCCTTGCAGCTCGTTATCGCGAGACATTCTGGTAACTCGGGGGACACCGACGGAGACGAACACACTCGAGTCCGAACCGCGCTTGACATCCTCCGACCACACATCTGTCGCACCAGGTCCCTTACCTTCAACGTCAAGTATAGCTCCTCGCTACCTGCGCTTTGGAGGGAGCAAGGAGAGGCACGATACCTCAGTAACCTCACATTGATGAGCAGTCCCTCCGATGCAGGTAGTACCCCAGATCTTCCTCGATTGCCCGAGATACACCCCACCAGAAACAGCGACGGGCATTTTTCATTACTCGAAGTCGGTTCCCTGGCAGAAGTCACGCTTGGCGGACACTTTTTCAACGACGTGCTGATGTTCAGACAACAACGCATTCAGTGGTTTCGTCACATCACTGTCTTGACCGTTCGCGGTTATACGGCCTCGGGTAGAGGTGGATTGTCCTTGTACAGATTCAACTGCATGGTGCAGACTTGTATGTTCCTAGAGCGGTTGACGGTCGAGAACATTGACTTCTCCATCAACGAGTCGCATCCCTCGTACAGGTTCCACCTCGAAGCTCCGATCGTCTGCCTGCGCAAGCTCACTGACGAAGAAGCCGTCGCAAGTCTTGTGTCGCAGAGCCTTGGAACTCGATCGAAGCAAATCGTCACGGTCGCAGACTGTCCCTTTGACGGTTTCGGGACGCGTAACCTGTTTCGAACAAGACTTTCTTCCATCGATCTCGTTCTCGAGAGAACGAACGCGAGCGCCGCTGCGATGGACACGCTGGTTTGTTTTTGGAACGGAGAAAATCTTTCGTTGATCGAGTGTCCTGGGGTGTCTGGCGCGTTCCTGCGACGGGTTCCTACGGAGACGCCGCCTGACCTTCGTCGTCTGCGCATCGTTGACTGCGAGAACGTCAGCACGGCAGGGTTGATAGCCTTGGTGAGGTCACGAGAGATCCAATCGGAAATGGACGTGCTGTTCCCTGGCGGTCCCGATTACGAGCCGTGTGCGGCGTTGGTCGAATTGCACGTTCACGGTAGGGGTCCTCCTATTTACCTCGAACAGGCAATGTGGTTCGCGGAGCACGTGGATGCCTTTTCGTGGAATACGATCACGAAGGATGGAATGCGGTATGCTTGGGACTCTTCTACCCGCGAATTGACCGTGTTACCTACCGACCATTGAAAATATGTATGTGTCGATTCTGAAGGGTTTATTTGCAAGTACATGTGTAGTTCGTAGTGGTCGCTCTTTCACACTATCAGTGCTGGAGGATCAGTAGAGTCACATGACACTTTTGACTCTGATCGCTTTCTTCGTTTCAACTGTCATTCGGCACAAATTACAGTCACATCGCAACGAGTTCAGAGAATAGGAATAGTACAACGAGCCTTCAGTGAGGCGATATACAGTACTGAATTCAACATGGTCAGCGTCGGGCAAAGTTGTATGAATCATGCCAGGTACACGAACTACGAAAGCCTGAGGTGCATCGATGGTACTCGACACGCCTGGCATTCTTCCGGTATGAGTTGTATTCCTAGAGGGCGAAACAACGGTTCTTCTTCAAAGCACGCTTTCTCTTCCCTCTTGGCATCGTTCGTACGTCCAATTTCTCAGAGCGTCCTTGGCTTGTCGTGCCTCACCTTTCTATAGTCGTGTTCCCCTGGGGTTCATTCTCATACAACCCTCTGACGTACAGGAGATGCATGCGCACCTCACCTGTTGATGCCAACATGTCGTCTCGCTCGGGCTGCCTGAAATAGACATCGTGCGTCCACTTTTTCTTTTTTTCATCTTGCTTTGCATGTCCCTTCCATTTGCTACACGGCGGTTTCCGTCCCCAGCCATTGCGGCAGGCAGTGGTTCATTGGCAGTAACGATTTTACAAACGTCTAAAACTCGGATTATGCCCGGATCTAGTGTGGAGTAACTGAAATGAACTCTGTAGTTTGAGCTTACGGTAACCTGTGTCGTGGACCGGAGTCTTCTGACTGGTGGAGACGTAAAGAGTGTAATAATGACCGTGCCCAAGAGGTCTCACTGCAAACGGCCTAACCCAAATATAGGAGTGGTTTGAACCGTGGTTTGTGTCTACCTTCAGTCACTGACAGATGGACCTGCAGCTCATATACACTTATTCTGCTTGTTCCCCTTACAGCGAGATTCATGATCGTTAACGCCACACATAGTACGTACCTGCTGATGCGGCAGCTGTCAGCGTGTTTGTAACTTGACATAATCCTCTTTCCGTTGCACTAGTAAGGTTCCCCGCACTAACACGCGGTGACTCGCACAACACACAAACTCCCCGTGAGCCGGTAGCCACTACCCCCATAGTAAGTATTTCAAATCCGTATGCTCATTGTCCAAGCGTTTCGCGTCGTGGAACCTGATGAGTGACTCTCGGCTGAACCCCGTTTTCCAGGCCTGATGAACGTATCACCTGCCCACTGGGGTTACCAACGCTTCTCATTTCCGCGCCTACCAGAATCGCCGTATCCCCGCTTCTAATCGACATTCCAGGTGTGAATTGAAGCTAACCGATATCAGGCGCACGTTGAGCTGATCCATATATCAGGTCCCGAATGCATTCAGAGCCAGGCAGCGTTGACTGTATAGACGCCCCCCTTCTTCCGACTTGTCCTCTTCTTTGCTATGACTGATTTTACCCCCATCACCAACTTCAGTCGTCAGTTCGGTGTAGGATTCAATGAAGCTTTTAGATGGAACCAGGCCAATGTATGCTAGCCCCCCAATTCCTTTGGAACGCGTCTCAAAGTCGAGGTCCTGATCATCATACAGGTACTCGCGTTCCTCCGGAACGTTTCTGCTAATCCAGGCGCATATGGTGCCCCCCAAATTAGACAGGAAGCCTTCAGACAGCTCAGCGATGACATCCACCTGCTGATAAGGTCAGCCCCGTAACTCTCATTGTTACCGTTGCCCCCGTTTTTCATCACCCAGCCTTCAGTCCGAACGGGGCCAAATTTAGAGCCCCCAATCCCCCACAACACCTCCTGCGCACGGCCACTGCCGTCGCTCCGATAGGCCCGTTTGCGTGGACCAATGGCAACGACAGAGCACAGATGTTCTTCATCCTCTTTGACCTCCTGGGCATCTTTCTCTCTCTCATGGGCGTCCCCACCACTACCCAGCAGTTGACGGCCACCACCTATGCTCTTCCGCTCGTCGCCCTGTACGGCAAGTGGTGCAGGCAGCTGGCGCAGAGCCAAAAGTTCGCGCCAAGAGTCGCCCAGATCACGTGGGCTAGGGGCTTGGACGGCCGGATTCATCCCTTTCTCGGCGCGAGCGTCGCAGGGTTCCCAAAGGGTGAGACGTGGAAAAACAACGCGAGGATGGCACGATGGGCCTATCTGCGAGGGATACTGGAAGCGCCGTACCACCAGTTCGGGTATTCCCGCGAACGGGGTCCCGTGGGTACGCCGCCGGAGAAGTTGAAGCAGGCAGGCACCAACTTTGGGAATTGCGGCGAGACGTATCCGTTCTTGTATGTCGTCGCGTACGTCCCGAGTCTCTCTCTGCGTAATGTGGAAAAAACTCACGTTCGACTCACGCAGGGACCCGAATTACGCTTCTTCAAGCCATGGCATCGCGCTGGAGGTCGCTAACGCCGTCGAGCAAACCGACTATAATGGACAAGCTTTGTGGAAATTGGGACCGCTGAAGCCCCCCTGCGAGAACTGCAGCCAGTTGTTGACGTGGTACGGGGTCACAGACCAGAGAAATTTCAGGCTCTTCCCAGATGCCTGAACTTCTTACGCCACGCCATGAAAGTCTGAAGGTCAAATCTGCGCGAAATTGTACCATTATCGACTTGTTTCTCTCGCGCTTGTATTGATGTAAATGACATCTGCTGTGTCTTCTCCTAGTCTGATTACCGGACCCGTCTACGAGGCAATCCGTCGATAGACGTCCTCGAGTGCTCTTGCGACAATCCAGTTCAGCCTGTCGTTACCCATGCTACCAGTGGAGAAGGGTCTCATCTGTTGGAAATCCTTGTCAGTGTCTGTTTCAAACAATGATCATCCAACTCTGCAGAGGGAAGGAGTACCAGATCTGGAGTGGTCAGCAGCGAATCGCCGGCGATCACTCGGGACGTGAGTTTCCGGGTAGACAAGCACTCAAAGTACAAGTTGTACTATCGCTTGCATTGGCGATCGACTTCGTTAGCTGCGTCAATGAGAATGCAGTACAACAGGTTTACTGCAGGAGCCTGCCGACAGGTATTTCCTAAGGATTTTTTGGGTACTATGTACTGCTTGGAGCCTGAGGCTGTGGCACGTCCGGGTCGATAACCACATCACCCCCGGACGCCCCCTGACGGTACCGGTCGAGTCAAAAAGCCCGACTTCGAATATCTCGTATGACTGATTTAAGCCTACCTCGGACCACTGGCAGGTGTGTACATCAAATCACTTTCGACAAGTGTAGGAATCATAGTAATGCAAGTTCTTTATTACAAACACAAACAAGATCCATCACAAAGCACAAAAGAGACAAGCGGGTCATTCTAGCCGGTAGAATCCATGTACGAAATATAAATCCCATTCCATCCCTACCCCGCCATTCAAATATTCAACTCATCACGTCATGCAAGTCCACACCACTGACCTCCCACGAATGCAACAGTCACTGTTGTTCGAAAAACTCAGTGTTTTCCAGTATGTGCAGCCCTCGCGAGTTCCCTATCGAGCTCGTCGCTCGGGTCGTCTATTACAGGCGTCGGTGGCCTGCCAGTGTGTGCAGCCACGGTATAACCAGACGTCGCCCCCGGAACGTCTCCGTACTCGCGCACGGGCGAGCTGAGTATTTCGTCCCGAGACGGCATCGGTAGGCTTTTTTTTTTTTCAAGGGGTTCCAAAGTGCGTGATGTGAGAATAGGAGACCAAAAAAAAGGCCGGACAATGGCAGCTCACCTGTCTTGTCTACGGATCTGTTCTGCTGTCCTTGCCTGAGCCCGTACCTCTCTTTGGAACGAGCTCACTTCTTCGACGATCAACTTCTTCATGCCTTCGATCGAGTCTTCGTCCTCAAACGAAAAGTCGAATTTCTGCATCACGTGATATCCGAGTGAAGAAGGGAAAATTAGACGTCTGCGCAGACAAAGAATGAAGAAAAACACGTACCGATTGACAGATGGGTTCGTCGGCAGGGTCATGCCATACTTGCAGGTAGGGATGGTTCAGCGCTTGCTCGCAGCTGATCCGTTTTGCAGGGTCAAAACACAGCATATGCGAGAGGAGGTCGATAGCGAGGGGGTTAGCACGAGGGTACAGGGTTGTGAGTGGGATCCGTGGTGTGATGGGTAGCGACCGAATGTAGTCTTGGGCCTAGATCAAGGGTGAAGGGTTAGCCTATATGTATCATTTAGGTACGATTATTGGACGGACACGGGGTGAGCCAACTCGACGGAGCGTGTCCTCGGACGGAGTACCGAGGTAGTGTAAGATTTGGTTCAACTGATCGACGTAACTGCCGAAAATTGTGGTCACCAACTCACTCGCATGTCCAGCCGGGACTTACTCTTTACCTTTGAAGATCGGCTTTCCGCCTAGGAGTTCGGCGAGAATGCAACCAACGGACCAGACATCGATGGCAGTAGTCTGCGATAGATTAGCAGCGCAAAAAGGGGTGGTAGCACAATCGTACGTAGTTGGCGAAACTCAACATGATTTCCGGAGCGCGGTACCATCGCGTGGCCACGTATTCCGTCATGAAACCCTGGTTTCCAGCAGATTTGGAGGTGCCGCCACTAGGCATATATCCTCGCGCTAGACCGAAATCACAGATCTTGAGCCCGGAATCGGCGTTCACGACCAGGTTTCCAGGCTTGATGTCCCTATGGAGTACGTTTGCAGAGTGGATATACTTTAGTCCGCAGAGTGTCTGGTATAAAAAGGATTGGAAGTGAGCATCCGTGAGGGGTTGTCCTGAACGAATCTGATAGGCGCGCGTAGGCGATTAGGCGGAAGCGATCGGAAGCGTTGCTTACGATCGCATGAAGATCCGCCTCCATAAGTTCTTCCTGTAGAACGGACGGATAGTTTGAGTCATTGGCACCAGAGGTGAGAACCACCTATCACTGACATAGAGATATACTTCGTCAAAGTCGCCATTGGGCTGGAAAACAATGTCCATGTTATATAAATGAGTGATCTGTCATCCCGGGTCAGCGATCGCCTACTCAAGATCGTGCCGAGGAAAGTATGTCGCTCACGTTCTTGTGTCCTCTGAAGTGGTGTAACAGCCTTCGAGTACACTGTGATCAGCCGTACGGTTCCATTCGCCTTGGTAGTAGTATGCCAAGACACATACTTGATTTCGCGAAGGCATCGTTTCGTCAAGATACTCTACACAGACAAGAGAGCGCGGTCGAATTGCGTTACGAGAAATCATCAGAGGGCTTGCCTTGGTGTCGATTTTGGTGATTTTTTTGATCGCACAACCTTCGCCCGACCTCCTGTGTCGCGCTGCGACGACACACCCGTAGGCACCCCGACCGAGTTCCTTGACGAAATCGTACTCGGCGAAGACGGTGAAGGTCGAATTGAGCGCGTCGAAGCTATGCCTTTGAGTCATGGTGGTCGTCAAGGATGAAGAATGCAGGACTGGGGCTATGCACCTATATAACGACATTATAAGCTTACCCCTCCAAGCTCAATATCACTCCAATAGTGGAGCTCAGAAGCTGTCGCATATCGCATATCCTGCAGATACGGTCACGTGGACTCGTTGGTTTACTCCCGCCCTCTGAACGACAGCAACCGTGACGACGCTCTTTGCAACTCTTCGTAGCAAAGGATCGTCTTCCTACAACGACGTGGTTGACAACGGTGTCAAGTGCGTTCTCTATCTTGTCCACGGGCCCATTGATGTCAGGCCACCCACCGAGGCGGACACCAAGAAAACCAAGGCTTGCGAGCTTGACGAATTTCTGAGGTATATACTGCTGACCGTTTGGAAACAAGAAGCCCGGGTCAGCACCAAGACAACGAGCGCGACTTTTCTGATGGGCTTTTGAAAGATGTTGGTCATCATCTGCAACACCACGCCAGAGGAGAGTGCAAGAACTGCAGCCGGAATGAGTCAAATCTTCGGGGCTTTGGTCAACTAGTGTGCATCCCCATCTTTGCGATGGAGCTAACTTGGCCCTCATCCTTCCAAAGCTGCAAAGCAACGTCGGAGGTTGATAGCTACGCACCCTTTGTTGAAGCCTTCAACGGCGTATTGCGTGAGATCAAGGAGGTTGCTATCTCAGGCATCAAACGGTGCAACTCTCTCGACCCTCTTCTCCACAGGAACGACCCAAGACAGATCACTCAGATGCATACCACCGCTAAATTGATCGAGAATACGTCCAACGGACAGACTGTGTCCATGGATCTGACTTCTTCTGTTCCGCTTTGCGGTCAGAATGCAGAGTGGAAGACTACTCGGAGGGCCGTAACCTTGTCCCTCTCACCAACTTTGGCATTGTGACGCCGTGGCGAGCGGTCCTGGGACCACTAGCTATACCAGTGTTTGAAGTGCCACGGGCGTGCCCGTGGAAAGCCACAAAACCATGGGTGGCGTCGCCATAGCCATGAACATGGCGGTTGGCGTTCCCACCGTCCGATACTGCGTATGATTAGTCAGACCCTGTATGATTGGCTGCTCAGGCTTGCAAATTTGCATAGATTGTACTGTAATATTGCTGTACACCTTTGTTGAACTACTGACGACTCTACCGTGAAAACATAGGATCATTGACTGTCGTCTGCTTCACCCTCCGCGTCCATATCAACCTGCTCATAGAGCTCAAGCTCTTCATCAAGAGATTTCATTGACATCCTTGAGATGACCTCCGTCCATGTTGTACTTGAGAAATCAAATAGCTCTCCTAGGGATTTCTTTTTGAACACTGGCATGAAATTGGCGTTCCCGGTGCCACCTGCACCATCTGAGTCAAGTTCACATTGCTCCTGTAAGTTTTGGGCAATTGCCTCGAGTGAATTGGGATCATCAGTAATGTTTTCATCAGCACATTCATCTTCATCTGCCCCAGATGGTTGGTCAGCTGTGGGGATATCCAAGTCCACCATTACAAACGGAAGGGAGTTGGTGTTGTAACTCAAGGGCACGCACAACACCACAATAGGTGATTGATACGTCCAAGTCCCTTTGGCTATGATTGACCACTCGGATCCAACCACTAAGCACAAGAAAGCCTTAACAACAGGTATGCGGAGAGTTGCCTTAAGTTACTCAAGCCTTTTACAGCGAATAACCAAGTGGTCAAAACTGGAAGGTATCCAGCTAAGACCACCTAGCTTTTATATTATGATAATCGGCGCACAGACCAAGCTGTGTGTGTACAGAATTACTACATGTGGTTATAGTGGTTAGAGACGG
>JBBPLY010000202.1:0-34509 GCA_038090035.1 Xerocomus nothofagi | reverse complement strand
TAACACTCTGCGCAACCGTCCGACCTCGCCCCGCCCCTCTATCATAAGTGGACAAACTAATATCACGGTGCTCATCACCCCAGCCATTCAGTAAATACAAAAACCTGGTCATCGCTGATCGCCCACCGGACACGCAAGAGTAAACACAGACGCGTCTCGTTTTCTGTCCAACGTATCTACACAGGATGTCTTGTGAGTGTGTCGTGCACTATGGCAGGAATATACCCTTTGGTCTTGGTTGAGTTTTCTCACTTAGATTTTTGTGCGCTGCTGGCCGCGTTGACTGCTATGTACCAAGACGTCCATACTGTGCCAGTTGAGGACAATGGAATGCTATGTCTGCAAAACTTATCTCTCGACCTATGAACTGATACTTCCTCATAATCAACACCACCGAGCCTGTAATTCAAAACCCTTGTCACCGTGATTAAACAGACGCATGGCGGAAATGAACAACTGTATTCTTTTCGGACGAGCCCGCCCTCCGATAGCTTTCAAGTACTGGGGTGCATGGATGTGGAAGACGATCACGCGCCATTCAAATGGCCCTCGCGTTATCTGCTCTGAGCCAGAAGCGACCGGTGCATTCCAATCCCCCTGCATTTCTCTGCGTATGGGCTGGAAATCTCCTTTACCACGGCATTTGGCCCGACTTACGTTTCGCAATGGATTTCGAGTGGAAATCCCCGAAGCCGAACTCTGAGGGGAATGACACGTGTACTCTTTCGCCGGTGCGGCCCACCACGATCATGCGATCCGTGCCAAGAGATCCCGTTATGAATGGTCAGGTCACCCCCGAGTTGCTCTAATGAAAATCGGAACGTTCCATCTCCATTCCCTGCATTCCACCTCATGGTACCCGCTTACATCGGCGGTCAACCGGTCATCGCTCTTGCGGCCCCCTTTGGATTCCGGTCATAGGTATGTAACTTACTCCATCTCGTTCATCTCCTCGGACGGATCTCGTCATTGATATCCCTTTTTGTGACCAAGACGCCGTCATGATGTCCGGCGACGGACCTTTCCCTTGCAAAAGTTCCCAAACGTGTACAAAGTCGCAATTAAACTATCAACAGAACCTGCCGTTGGCACCGAACGCGCGCGACAGACAACCTTGACGGTGGATTTCCGAGATTAGGTGTCTACTCTATCGAAATTTACCTTTTTGACCCCGGGCCTCCCCACCTGAATAGGTCGAATAGATCTGAGATACCCTCGACTCTGTATGCCATGGTTTGAAGCCCCGATTGTTGCAAGTCTCGTGGACAGACCACCTCCACCGTGATTCACAAAAACAACAAGACGAAAGGAGGTGATACGTAACCATCCTCTACCGCCACGACCTCTGGATCTCGAACGCCGTTTTCCGACCGACGCTACCACACTGCCACTTGCCGCATGCCTTCTTGGCAACGGCTGACGTCGGCCGGACAACGTCAGCGTTCATTTTGTACAGCGCCGACGGCAAACAAAAGAAATAAAGACACCTTTCAAGCGGAAAGGCAGTTCTCTCCCACGACTACGCGTGACTGAGTGCCACGTACCTCGGGTGAAAACAAAAAACAAAAACAAAAAGGTTCCCTTGGACCCAATGTTGCCGACAAGGGGTTTACCTGGTAGCGATACGTTGGCAACGCGACTCGACGTGAGTCAGGGTGTGTGTGCTTTGGGGCTGAAATGACACATTGACGCAGGTGAAACAGTGGAAGGTGGAGGGGAACGGTGCTCGGTTGTATTCTAGGGTCGTGTCGTGGGGCGCGACCATCAATTTTGATGTGTAACCGCTATCAAGCGTTCGACTGGCGTGACGTTCACGTCCGAGATCGTTTTGATCGGACGATATGATTGTGGGGAAAAGGCGGGGGGGACAGAGCGCAGTACGCTCCGTCGGTGTTTACCGCTTACGATATCGACTCCAGTTGGAGACGGGCCCGGCAGTAATGCGAGCGCGACAAGAATCCATTCAAGCATTTTGACGCGGCGCAGCTCGGAGGGGGAGGACCGTTGTTATGCACAGGGCCCTGAAAGCAAACTTGCCGACGACGTATGAAGCCTCGTTTGTCCTGTCAAATAGTAGGCTGCGTGCGCCCCTCGCCGCTGTGTTGATTGATCCGTTTGGCGGGTACGCTTGTTCCAACCTATCCAATGTCATATATTATAGACGGAATCGAGTGATCCGTTTCTAAAGGGCTGTGACTCATTCCCAGCATGCTTTGTCGATCGGTCTGCCGCGATGATTCACTGAAATCAATTAGTCATACTCCTTAGGCTATCTCGCGCTTGACATGATTGCGGCAGACCGTGTCGTCGACGCTCTCATCGGATCATCGCCACGAGATCTCTTTCGTCTGCTGTCTCTCATGGGAGCCATATGCATGGGGCAATCGGTCCTCTACAGGTATTGTTCCAAGCGCCTACGTACGCCCCTACCACTACACGAGTATCTTCTCAGGAACGACATCACAGGGCAACCTCCGTAAATAACGAGACTATGAAAAAACACGACATCAGGAAACAAAAAAAAATAATAATAATTCAAATCCGACAACGTTCTATGCACGACGACCACACGTCCGCTAGACGACAATATGTACCGTATATAAAAAATCAATAAAGAAAAGGTCTGTCCACGGGGCCCGTACGCGTTAGGGATCAATCCATGACCCACCGCTTGACCGCCTGACACGCTCCGATCTCGGGATGTAACAAGACTGCGGAAAGCCAAGTCTGTAGCTGTCGTCGTCGGTGATCTAGAAACGCCGGTCGATAACGCGAAAGAGGTGATTTCGGGGGGAGCGCCGGAACGAAACGTTGTTGGTGAATCTGCAAGGATGGCAAAAAAAGTCAAGATTCTCGATCAGGTAGATGAGAAAAAGAACCGTATCGTACGGATAGGCTTTGCCGGAGCGCTTGATAGAGTTGAAGAAAGGCGCTGTATCGTTTGTGTGCGTGTATCGTCGTGCCCTGCAAGTTTGCCGGTAGACGGGAATGAGACCGCGGGCGAAGGAAGATGTGGGTTAGGACGGACCTCTTTCGTTCGTATGACACAATCGTACACTGTTGAACCACGATGTCAGTCCCAACGACGAACCGACGGTACGACTCGGACTAGAACGTACCGACGTAGGCGCCACCCAGCGTATCACCGACGTTGGTCCAACCGCTAATCTGAACGTTCCTCGCAAACACGCGGCTCTCACCCAGGTTATCGCCGAGCCATATGTCATGCGAAAAGACGGACGGAGCGCCTTGGGAGAGATGAACGGAGGCGCGTGATGCACAGCCGCCATCTGGTTCCTAAAATCCAGGGTCCTAGGGTGTCAGGTTTCAGCGTTCCCTGACTTTGACATGGCGCATACGGACATCGCAGAGTTCGTCATAGAAGCGGGACTCCTCCTCGACGTCGATTTTATCTGGGATGACGACTAGAAGACCGGTCGCATTTTGAAAGGGGTGGGTTATCGAAGGGTAGGACGGAACGCTGGAGGACCTGGACAAAGCCATGCTAGGGAACTCGATGAGGATCCGACTTGGAGCCGTCGGATCGACGACATATCACGTGATCATTAAAATGAGGGTAATACAATGTCGTCTTCAGTTACTCGCAATATTACCAATGTAAATAAAACGCACGACCAGACCAGTACTACATATCTACTTGACCGTGGCATTGCTCTCGTCGACCGCCTTAATCATCGCCCCACCAATCTTGGTTGCCTCCTCGAACCTGGATTCGAAAAAGGCAGCCGTGTTTGTAAATCTGTCCTTGTACAGTCCAAAGTCGCCAAATGCGACACACTGACTCCATCCCCGGGCGGCAACGACAAACTCCAGGTCGTCTGATCGATGCGTGACGTCGTACAGCGCTGCCTGGATCGCCGCGTCCAAACGTGTTACGGAACGAAAGAGGTACTCTGCTACGCCTATCCACAGGCGGAACACGGGCGTCGCTGCGAGCGCGAGGTGGTCAAACGGTTGTATAGAGAGACGGGCCCAGCAATCCACCATGGTGAGCAGAGAGAGATGGGAATTTGTTCGGGGTGCGGTGGTCCCCGTTGGCGAGGACGCGCCGCGCTTGAAATTGCCTCCGATGGTGAATCGGTCCAGGACGTCCTCGGTAAGGAATATGGGCGTTGATCCGCCTTCCTCAGTTTCCTTGCTGCCAAATACTTTCTCACGGGCTGCGTATATGCGCTGCCGAAGACCATCGTGGTCGGCTGCGAGCATGAGTTTGAAGAGATCGGTAGCGCTGGAGGCGTAGGTGTCGATTTGGACCTTGGCCGAGGGATTTAAGATGGCGAGGCCTGCATAGACGTGCCATTTGTTGGCGTAAATGCGAAGCATGATGTTGACTTTGACAGTTTCGATTCCTCCGACATACCTGCCTTGTTCCCAGGGGTATGAGCGCCGGGCAGCCCATGCCGTACCCATGCTAGCGCGAGGAATGAGAGGAATGATCGATGAGGAAGGGAAGGAGGAGACACACGTGAGGAAAGCAGCGTGAGTGACTGCTTGGACGTTGGCGGTGACGAGATCGTGATCCTCGTAAGTGAGATGGACATAACGGGATTTGAAACAGTTGAATATGCTCTCGACGAGACGGACGCTTTCGTCAGGGGCACGGTGCTTGATAATGACCTACAATGTGAGGTAAGCGAAATGCGCGAGCGTGGCGGTGACCAAGAACACACCAGGGGCTGGCCAGCCGGGGAAACGGAAGGTCCGTGGAGGGAGTGGAGGGAGACGATGTGAACGTCTTTCGGGAGATATGTTTCAAAGGCGGCTTTTTCCGGCGCTTTGACGGAGGTCTGTCCGGAGACGATAGCGCCAACTTTTGTTGCTAAAACCGATATGGATTCCCAGCAAAAGGGAAGCGTGGTGAGTGAGAGCGGCAGGAACGAAGTGGTAGCACGTACAGGGGCCGTATTCTTGTACCACACGATCGATATACTCGGCTTCCACGGAGTACATGACGAAGTCCGAGATCCGGGACACGGCGTGGCCATCTTTGTGGACGGTGACGCCGGGGACGTCTGAGGTAGAGGAACGTGAGAATGGATGGAGTCGGATTGGAAGCGAGATGAAGCATGAGACCTTTGTACGTATCCTTCAATGAGTCATAACTTTCGGGGCGATCACAGACGCAGATTCTTTATGTGAGGGAGGACGTCAGATTGGAGCATGGATGGGAAGATGGGGGTACGAACTTTTTCCAGCCGGCATCGGAAAGATATTTAGCGTACATGGTGCCCATGGCACCCATACCGATCAAACCAATTATCGGTTGCTGGTCGACAGGGTGGTCCGGAGAGACGTCGATGGGGATGGACATGGCTGGAAAAAAAAAAGGCAGGAAATTGAGTGGCAAACGGGGGCGACACGAACGGTAGAAATATTGGCTGGGACCACGGATTAGGCCGTGGCGTGACCAGCCTGACACTGATCTTGGACAGCTCGTCGTTGGCGATGTGGCGACATGACCGGCGGATTGATAACCCCAATTGGTAGCTTCGTAACCAATCACTACCTCCTTTTTTTCTTTCATGACTGTCGCATTTCTAGTCCGAGTGAGTCTCGCGTCGCCCTCGAACTACGACGTCCTGATGAGTCGTTCTGTCCAGCAGAGATAGTTTACAATCCAGTCAGCGCAGCGGTTCGTCCAACGTGTCTGTACAACGACGCCCTGACGAGCTTTCTCCTCCGACAGCGTACTCGATCCCACACTCCTTGCCCTCGTTTTTAAAACGCCTAATAGTCCCCCGGTTCTTGCATCGCTCACCATTGATCCCGATCACGCGCCGAGTTCGACTGACCCTGCGTTGCTGAGTAACTTTATTTTGGCTTCGGCGCATTGTTTGCCCCATTTTGGGCGCTCCATCACCTCCTACCGAACCAGTATCCGCCCTTCCTTTTTTTTTTCTCTTTCTTGTTTTCTCTTACAGCTAGAGATCGTCCATCATTGACGTATGTATGTCCCGTTCGTTCGTTCATCCTCATCATTGATACCTCCGCCAGGCCATTGCTGGTCAACCGTTTCTAGGGTACACGTTCGTTCTCACATCGCTCTTGCAATTGTTCGTCTTAGCTTCCTCTCCCCTTCTACTCCCATTCGCGTCATCTCAGATGTTTTCTGCCTCGCGAGACTCCAATTCGCGCCAGCGCAGTGCATCACGCTCCACCGACGATCACTCCACCAAAGACAGATCCCGTAGATTGTTCCAGTGCTATATCCAAGACCCCAGCTTATCTTCCGCAACTACGAGTTCCCATCACGATGATCTACCCACTCCATCAATGCCTACGCATGCCCCCCACACAACGAGTGCCCACTCCACCCCCATGACCTCCCCTTCCACCGCATACAGCAGCCTTTTTCCGGGTTCCCTCTCGTCCGCAACGTCCGAGTCAGCGCCCAGCGCAGATTCAAAATATCAATCCGAATTTGGCTCGTTGACGCCCGTGTCTTCTTCTGCCTATTCTCCCTTACAGGGTTCAGCTTCCTCCCACTCTTCTCATCCCGTCTCCCCGCGGTCCCGATTCACCACCGAATCAGAACCCCAAGCGTGGGCATCGAGGACGCCCTCCAAATACCCTTCTGATCGCTTCTTAAATCGCCCTTCCACCGCACCCCATTCCCCACTCGTCTCTAGCAGCCCTGGCAACAGTCCCGCCGACCACCACACGCGATCCCAATCACGGTTGACCGTGAGCATAAAAAACCTCCTTTCCAAACCCGCCTTCCCATCGCCTTCCCGCTTCTCTCTCAATTCTGTCGCGACCGCTCCTTTGGACAGTCAGGCGTCTTCCCGTTCGTTTCATGCCCTCGCTGCTGGCAAATGGCCCATGACCCCTCGAAAGTCACGTCCACCCGATTTGGAGATTTCGGGTACCGTTACCCCTGTCATGTCCACCCCCGGTCGCGCTTCTGACTTACCTATAGATGCGCATCGTCGATATGCCAGCGAAGCTACGCCCAAAGTCTTCAATGCCAGATCGGGAAATTGTCCCCCAACAAATCATGAGAGTTTCGACGTTTTGATTCGAAACGTACCCCTTCCCCCTGTTCGTGGAAGGGAACCCAGGACACGAAACGTCTTGAGACGCCGCCCTAGTGGCTCTGTCAAACTCTTCAAAGGTCGCAACCGGGGCGTGAACAGCCCTCCCGAAGGCGATGCTAACTGTCTTCGTCTTCCACCCAAAGAGGGTATATTCCGCCAAGGTGGGGTACCTTTCCCACTCACCGCAGCTAGTGCAGTCGTCGAGGCCTATAAGCAACAGGAATTTCATTGCGACGACTTACCCAGTCCTCCCAAACTATCGATCGACGGCCTGATGGGTTCGAGTGCGTCCTACGATACTAGCTCCGATCAAGTTCATTCGGAACACTCACCGGCGCCCTATCACACCGCCTTCGGCTCGTCGTCGGAGCGTCGAGTGCAAGCAGGGAGTTCAAACGATCAGTGGGCCAGGTTCGAAGGGGCCAAGTCGCAAGCAACGTCTTCTCACCAGTCGTCTCCGTCTGACGCAGGTGGTCGCAGTCTCACACGCAAGATCTCGAGCCGATGGCGAAAGGCCATGGGAGGAGGTGTGATATCGGAGGAGATGCCTTCGCGTGGTAGAGAGCATTCGAAAGGACCAAGCCTCCAGGAGATGTGGGGCAAGTCTGAAGCGCGGTCGACGGGGAGATCCATGGATGGCATGCCGAATGCAGAGAATGGTCCATGGGCAAGTCCGATTGCGAATCATGCACGGTCGGGGTCTGAGAAGGGGGGCGAGGGGAGTGAGGGTGGAAAGCTGTGGCAGCTGATGCGGCGAATCAGTACAGGTGGTCTACGGGACCGATTCCAGTCCGACAAGTTCGCTCCACCCGTACCTGCCATTCCAAAGGAGCTTTTGGAGAGGGTGAACTCAGGCGAACGCTGCAGCGAGCCTTCGTCGACGTCACGTCACCAGCTACCATCACCTTCACACGACAAGGACCACGCCCGGACGTCCACCGCACCGAAGAGAATCTCTGTCGTCCGACCAAGCACGGCAACTGTTGCCTCCTCGCCCAACTCATCCGACGTCGCCTCTACGCAGTTTTTTCACAGGACTGGTTCAGTGCGCTCCTCGGTGTCCTCTTATGGTGAGCCTGTGGTTGGGCGCCGCGTACCAGAGATCGTGCTCGATCAACACATCATCGCACCACTCGAACAGCTACGCTTAGTTGACGACCACGTCGAAAGTGGCGAGCCGGGCACGCCATCGGTGTTGATACCACGATCTCCTCGTCGGTCGACATCTGTTCCCGCCGGTCTGAGAACGGTGGACGCCGAGGATGAGCATGTACCGTTGCTTCCGCCTCGTTGTCAGACTGGTTCTGGCGAATCACCTTTATCCGGATCTTCGACGCCCTCTTCTACTTCTGGGAGCGCACATACGTCGTATCAAGGCCGCGGACCTGGGCTTGAGCGTCCCTTGTTGGAGGACGGAATCATGTCGTTGTCGCCGCCGCCGAGACCAGCCAGGAATTCGGGGCGTAGAGGGGGCGGGAGTGCGGCTAGCTCTCCTCCGCATTCGTTGGTGGGCAGACAGGTGGACGGTGGGACTGGGGTTGGAGGTGCACGACAGATGGACCGCATGCCGAGTGCGCGGAGCGATATGACCGCACGAGTGGAATCCCCCGAATCCGGACGATCGCGAGACCAGGATCAAGACGGACGCCCACGCTCAAGCACACAACTCACGTTTCGAGAACTTGGTGCATCCCGCCCACCGCCGCTCAGCGAACGGGAAAAGGCGGACATCTGGAACGACTTGTTGGCGCGGAGCGACAAGGCAGGGGGAACGCTGCATATCAACGGTGCGGCGGAGCTCATGTCGGACAGTATGCGGTTTTCGACACATTCCGAGATCTGACGTGTTTTCTATGCTGACGACTTGCTTTCCTTTCTAATTTATACCCCCTGCAAAACTTACGCCCTGAGTCACGTCCTATCCCACACATGTCCATAGCCGCGACCATGGTTATGGTCATCGACATATTCGATCTACCTCGACGATCGTTGTCATTTGTTGTCCTCTGTCTGTATACTGTATATCTCAACCATCTCACGCACGACCGGCCGCAGAGCGGGTATCTATAGCGACATTATCCCCCGTCCCTCCTTTTTAATAACCGACGTTTCCTTTTTTTCTTGAATCTGTTCGTTACTTATAATACGTCGGCAGCTAGCGCTGATCGTGGCGGCTGACTCTCCCAAAGAGATATTAGATCTAATGTGTTTCCTTTTTCTTTATTTTGTTTCTTGGGGTAGTCGTGATGTATTTTGTTATATACATTAATGTGAGATACGAGTTGGTTGTTACATTACGTGGTAACACCTGAGCAATATCGGATAGGAGTTGTCTGGGATATCCAATTAAATTGGCCAGAATGGACGGAGATGCTACCCACTTTAACTTTAATTGTGAGTGAAGCACGTTTGAGAGCGTCTCTTGAACATGGTATCATACCTGTCGGTGCCAGTGACCTCGAGATCATAGAATCAGCAATCTAATCCATTTTAGTACGTGTTTTGAAAGTTCTGTGGACAGACTTGGAATCTGAATCGACCCTCTCTGTCTTTAAATTGTTTTTCCTGTACCTGAGATCACAGATCGTCCAGTACGCGTATGATCAAGTAGTCGGCTGGATGTGCTATCTACCCGATTCAGACAGCTCTTTACTAGTTTATTTGGTACCCGATCATTGGTCCCAAGGGTGGTCGTTGGTTTCTCCCAAGTAGCGTAGTTACCTCGGTCCTGGCGCCTGGCCAGGGAACTCAGCACATCGTTTCTGGTATCGAGTGCAGACGTCCCAGTGGACGTTTGCGCGTTTCACTCGGAAGACGAGCGCGTTGTTTGTGCGTGTTTACGTGTCGCAGCATCGAGACCACGTGAAACGTAGGCCCTTGAAAGCCGTGAAGGGTTACTACGGCGCCCGTCGCTCGTCATATCAGTGCCAAACGCTTCCCAGCCTTCAAATCCCCACCACCGACTCGTTCTTGAAACGTCCCACATGACGACCGATCCGTCGTTATTATCGTCGTCGTCGTCGTCGTCGTCGATACCGTCTACGACGACGGTCGCGGGCTTGTTCGTCGCTGGTTTGGGGGCGGCGTATGTGTGCGTTCGATTGAGTCGAGTGTTGGGTACGCCGCCGGGACATACGCATACGCAATCTCACCCCTACTCACATCCCCGTTCCGATGCGCATGCCAGTGCAGACGGGGACCACGCGAAGAACGAGGCCGCGAATGCGACGACACGGAGGGGAAAAGGGAAGAAGAAGAAGAAGGGGGTGAGGGGAGTAGGCGAAGACGTAGGCGCAGGTGAGGGCGAGGGTAACGGTAACGGCGAAGGAGTGGTCGCCGTCCCGGGCGATTTCGAGGGTGCAGGCGCGAATACGGAGGCGGGCTCTTTTATTTTTTCCGCAGGGACTACGACGGCCTCTAAGCAGGTCAACGACGGAACCCTCAAGACCAACAAGAAGAAGAAGAAGAAACAGGCCAAGGCCAACGATGAAGATGAGGGTGGGGGCGAGGACAAGAGCAGGGGAAAAGAAGGCGGTTTAGAGACGGGCAAGGACTCGGAGGTTGGTGCGGGCGTGGGCAGTCGACGCGCTGCGACATATGGACGTGGACCGCGCTCGGACGATAGCACCGACGCTTCGGTGTCTCTCTCTCCTTCCGTGTCCACTTCCGCCCTGGGTTCCTCCCAAACGATGGGAAAAGGGAGCCTTCGTGCGAGTACGGGACTCGTACCATCGTCCTGGCCACACACTCACGCGCACGCGCCATCCCAACCCCGTCCCCGTGAGATCCGTCCCTCCCTATCGTTCGACACCGATAGCTCGTGGACGCACGTCGACCATCATCGTCTCGAAATGTCCGGGTCGATAGATAGACAAGACGCGAGGCTGGTGGATGCGACGGACGTCACGAGCAGTGACATGGCCTCTACAGCAAGCGATTCACCCGTGACGGAGCGGACGGACAGAGTCTCCACGGACACGCGTGGAACACGTGCAGACCTCATGCAGCGTACGCTCGCTGAGAAATTCGCTCCGAGACCTCCTAGCAAAACGGGCGTCGATGAGTACGTTTTTTTTTTCCTTTTTAGATCATATCCTTTTTTCGTGTGTTTCGGTTTGGTTCTTGGTTAACATTTTGTTCCGTCTATTTTTTTTATTTCAAAACATGCTCCTTATGGCGACCGATTCCCCGTCGTTCTTCTTGAAGTGGTGTGGGTGCTGATGTTTATTTTGTTTTATTCTTCTTGTTTGCTAGCATGTTGGAAGAGCCCGATTTCCCCACCATAGCGCGCGTCGTGCGAGTCCAGCCTCGGGCAGACGAGACTCTCGTCCCAGGCTTTTCATGGGAGGATTACGGAGACGTCGTCGAAGAGAGCCTGCTCGTCCATGACGCCGATCAAGAAGACGAAGGAGAATGGGACGTCGTCAAGAGTCGAAACCCTACACGTAATTCTCTCTCTCCGTTTCTCGCTGGCAATGCAAAAATAATGACGACAACAACAATAATTTAGGACCGCCACAGACGACGTCGACGTCTACATCGTACGCTCCACCGGCGCAAGTCACGACGACCAAGAAACAACGACAGAACGCGCGCAAGAGGGAGCTTGCAAAGTCTGCCAAGGTGGAAGCGGAGGCAGCGCGACTACAAGGACTCGCGAAGCACAAACGCGAGTTGGAGCGACTTCGGATCATCGAACAATCTCGACAGGGTGGGGGGAAACGACCGAGCGGTGGTATGCAAGCTTCGGTGGACGATCGGGGCAAGCTAATTTGGGAATAATCTGTTTTCTTTCCTCTTTTTTTTTTTCTGCTTTGTGGATTTTTCGGAAATCGAAACGTAGATGACCCTCGGGACGTTTCTAAATTATCTACTACACAGCAAGTGGACACGACGGTAGATATTGTAGCTGCGGACGGGATTACCACTGGTTAATGGAAGATGCTAGATGTCGTAAATGCGTCACAGAGAAAAAAAAAAGTCATCCTCAACAAACGGAGCAAGTCTGAGTGGGTATGAATGAAAGAAGCACAAGGCAGAAAAAAAATTTCATGTCCGTGCAAGTGAAATTGGGCGACAGAAACTATTCATGGTTAATGCTCCGCACCACGTGTTCCTCACACACACGAGGTGAATTGATAGCATCAGTTCCGTGCAAGTCGTTCCTAGTTCGGGCGAGCTATTTGGGGCAGAAGACTTGTTAGCCGTCAGCGCTTTGTGGAAGGACCATGCCTTCCGTTTCCATCTCTCGCATCTCGGATTGAGCCAAGCCCCGGTAGACCTACACCCGAATCACCATATCGTCCCCGTGACGATGGTCCGGGTAAATGGAGTGCCATGACACCCTCCACGGCAACGTCCGAGACACTTGTCGCTGACGAGTGTGAGTGTTCCGTTGCCGCAGGGTGTCGCAGCGGAGCGTTGCCAGGCCTTTCCATCCGCCTCGAAGAACTGGGCGCAGACGCCCGCCCAGCAAGTTGAGCGTCTGCGCGTGGAAGTTTTTTGACTGCGCGTCGGTGTTGTATGGGGACGTGATGGAGGCGAGGGAAAGGGGTGATTGTCTCACTGTGGTCGGTGACTTGACTTCGGACGCGGACGCCCGTCGTGCATGGCTTGGTCCGCCGCTGCTTCCCCCTCCTGTAGGGGATTGAGTGGGAATGGTGGCCGGTGTAACTAGGTGGGGAGAGTTTGATGGGTACTGTGGAGGCTTAGGTACAGGATCGGCTTGATACGAAGACGACGGAGGCACGGCGGGCGAGAAGAGCACTGGACCCGTTGACGCATGACCACCGTGGTATGACATGTTTTCGGAAGGTGGAGCGCCTGACATATCGGGAGACATTGAGTAGAACGGCACGTTGACAGCACCAGGCGGGGCGGAGAAAATGCGCGAGACCACGGTTTCCAAGTGGTCTAACCTGGTCTTGAGTTCGTCATATTCCGCTCTGCTTCGAGATTTCAGTTCGTCGTACTCTGCCCGGGTGACGTATTTGTCCCTGGAACCTGAATGAATGCCAGGGGTAAAACTGGATAGGGAACTCAACGTACACAGGCTCAAGAGTGCGCCACTGGCATTTTGACTGTTCACCGCGTCGTGTGCAGGGGCCACACGGTTGCGCCCTGGAAAAAACTGCCTCAGCGGTCTCGAGACCAAGTAGGATTGTAGATACCGAACCTGTCACATTTGATTTTCCGCCTTTTGCATTCTGTAGGATCGCATTGAGAGATTCGTGTGCATGCGTCCACGACAAAGAGGCGTCAGTTGACGTCCGCGAGCATAATATGGGGTGATCCGCGTCAGGAGGGATCAGCGCCAAGCATGACGTCCGAAAGACGTACCGTTACAACTCAGGGCTTGACGTCGCCGTTTCTTTTTGGCGGGTCCGGGCTGCTCTGTTTCACCCTCGGCTTCCGAATCGAGGCCCTCGCTTCGCGGGTACATGCTACTCTGAGGTAACATCGATTGGCTGGGGTGAGGATCCGTCGATCCTGAAGGACCAGCGTAAGCACTGGGAGGTGTATAACCATACGATGGCGACTCCTGTGTGGGCAGATGGGGTTGGGTGGCCCCGGAAGGTGGGAGATAGGGATGGAGCTGCCGTATGGATGGGAGAGAGGGCTGGTACGTTGGCGCAGATTGCGCAACGGGACGAGCCTGGGGATCAGACACAGATGATGGAGGCATGATAGGGAGCGGGCTCCGAGGATGTTTACGCCCAGGAATGGGCAGGTACCTGTCGGGGTCCATAGATGCAGAAAGGAGGCAGGTCAGCAAGACAGAGGACAAGGTGTGATAAGAGCGGCAGAGTGGAGTACACGAACCCGGAAGGCAGCAGTGATTTAAAAACACTCGGAGCGATTAACGGGCGATGTGGCTACAGCCTGGATATAAACTAAGCGAGCCGGGTGGGTCGTTCCTTCAATGTTAATAAAAGTTCGGATGGCAGAAGACCCGCTCGGGACTTGCAGGAGTGAAGAGCCGGTCTTGTGGTGAAATGACATTTTTGATCTGAGCTCACATTCAGGTTCGAACAATAAACTTTACCTTGGCAGCTTCCGAGGAACGGCAAGTTCCAGGAAATGGACCTGCGGAGTAAGTTCTTCGGGATATATATATAAATGTCTGGGTTTGGTGAGCAGATGTGAAACTTGAGGCAGTGATGAGGAGCACTGGATGTGCAAATAGTAAGGGCCCAACGAAATCCAGTTCCGTAAAGTGTAGATTTGGCTTTTGCATGGATTGATCTTCGGTTAGATGAGCGGCCGTCTATCTCCGGAAAGAACACGCCCATCTGTTACATTTTCCTGTAAGCGTGTTGACCAACACAAGTTGATATAGTACGGCCCTTACATGTAGTAATATGACAACCGTCCACTTGCCTAACATGCCTCCTTCGGCCCTCTCAACCTTCTTTACGCCGTCCTGTGCGGTCGCCACACACCTCGACACTTTGACGACACTGTTCTCTTCGCATCCTTGACAAAATTTTTCCTACTCTCACCACATCCTCGACGTGATCGATCTTTTCATATCCGTACACCCGCGATGACCGGATGGACGGTGCGGTATACCGTTACATCCCGGATCATGAATCCACGACTTACATACATACATACATACTTCATCCAGGACCACCACGTCCATATGATAGATACTTGTTTGCTCATTGCCATCTTCTTCGCTTCCATGCCTGGCCTGGCATCCAAATCCGTTTCGTCCGTTTATTCTACCCTTTGAGCACATGACACGTAGGCAGCATCATATCTGCAGGTGTGTTCAACATGAGGTGAAAAGATCTTTGATTATCATCTTCCTACATGGAACGCCATTTCCAAATCTGATTTTGCGCCATGGGGCCAGTTGCCGTCCATTCAATCGTTTATAAGTATGGTAACCACAGGCACATCTCTCAGAGGCACTGCGATAATATCCGACCCATGTTGCTCACCTGCCTCTGAATCCATCTGTCCTGATGAGTCTCACTTGATCGATACCGCTGCTTTTAGTCCTCCATTGGTATGCGGGTTCCTCGGGTCGGTATGGGCTGCTGAGCGTGCCAACCAATATCCTAAACCTTGGCGGTTCATTACATCCTCGGACCGGCAATCTGCTCGACCTCACCGGCGCACACCGCAAAGTCGTTCTCAGGTTACGTGCTCGTTTTTCCCGTGGTAGCTGATCTCCGCTCGTGTCAGAAAAACGCCGTACCACGCTTGACGTCGGCGAGTGTCCACTCTCAGATTATTATTATCCTCTGTTGCCAGCCACTTCTCCGCAAAAGCCTATCAGGGCCAAACTAAAAAGACGTCCTGTAACCGCTAACTCCTGCATATCTATCTTGATACCGTAATCTCCGTTTTTGAAGCGCAAAATAGAGATCCCAGGTAAAAGATATGTAAATAATCATGTCACCGTTTGCGCGTTCGCTCGCTCATTGCGTCGAGATGCTTCCCCACACGTCGATTAGGTTCGCTTGTTATCGGAAGAAGAGTAGGTTTATCTCCTGATTCCCTAAACTTTGTGTCCTTTCGGATCGCGTCGACCACTTCGCCTAAGAGTTTTCCAAGCTTCCATGACGTGTTCATGCTCGTTCAGACCTTCCTTGGTCGTTCTAATTCATTGACGACCCTGATGCTCTACCGCCGACATGAAGATTCCCAAGTTTCCTCTATCGCCGCCATGGAGATACAGTGAAGTATATACATACAATCTCATGCTGGCCCAAACGACGTTCGTTGCACGTTGCCATCTGCCCCTGAGCGGCATTACAACCGTGGAAAAAACGCTCTGAAATCCTTCCCGTATCCGCTGCTCTATCATGCACCAAAAACCTAATAAAAGAGAAAAAAAACTCTATTCACAAGCTGTGGTGCATAGCGTACATGCTGGAAAGGCGTGCATCACCTCAACATGTTTGCTGTGCGTCTAATTGTATTATCCCCTTTCCGCAGCGTGTTTCCGATCACAGCACGATGAAATCTCGCGAAACAACGTTTGATATCAGTAACGCTAAGCTATAGCTTGTCCGACCCAGCCGGGTTACGCGATGAACTGATTCAGTGATCACGATCAGCGGCGTGATCAAGACGTGTTGCAGCCGATTGAAAACGGGACGATGAAACCCGGGCGCATTGAACGTCCGGTGCGATTACTCTTCAACCCGCACTCGTCCAGCACAAGCGACCGATGCACGTTTTCAGTAGCTCGGCAAACTGTTCATCGCTCACTTCGGACCGGTCGTGTACGCAATGTTCAAATCCGCCTATATCGTATCACGTCATTCATGTAGTCACCGAGCAAAGTGCACAGCATGTCCTATTAAACTCGTGGACTGCATGGGTCAGCTGGACATATCGCATAAGGACGGTGTTATCGTTCATATAGGTGCGTTGATTAAGCGCACCAATCCTGATTTCAACAAGGTCGAGTTCGCGCGTATTCTTGACTGGGGAACACCTCGTTGCGTATTTCCTTCGCTGGAGACGGCAATATCATAGAACCATCGTGACATGAACGGGCCTACGCTTGTTTGCGGGACTCGTGGTCGTCGAGGAAGATCAAAACAGCCAAATTAATTTCTGTATGTCGGCTGCTGTAGCATCGTCGGCTATCCTTCTTGGGGCGTCCATGTAAGGTATAACTCTCCGTCAAACAATTGGACGATACCAAGAATGTGGAACGAGCCACATCGTCCCGAAGCAGTCCAATATTACTTGGTAAGTCTCGCTACATCCCGGGTCATGGTAACTCAAACGCAGGGTAAGAGATGGACACCGTCCGGTGCTTCGTAATAAGTCACTCGGCCAACGCCATACCCCTCGCCCATATCCGCTAGCATCCACTTTCTGAATATGCTTATCTGATCCACGAGGATCTCAGCACAACCCGCGCTGATGAGCGTCCTCGGGAAATTTGACAATCGAGCCTCGCTGCAAGAAGCTGGGGAGATATAGCGATTGGTGTTCGCAGCGTTTGTTTCCCGGGTTGCCCAGCAAGGCTAGTTTAGGGTATGCCTTCGGCCGTGTAGACTCCATTCGAGCGTATCTAATGATATGAGGGAGAGCACCGCTAATACCGGCGTTTCTTGACTCACCACCAGATCTGCTGATGGTAACGACAAAAATGAAGCCTGCGGGCGCAGCTGGGAGGGGAATGTCACCTCCGCTCCGGTATTCAACGAGATAGCGGGCTAATGCGAGCACGACATTTACTCTGACCGAGCCCCCCCTCAATGCAAATGTACCACTTGGACTGATTTCTAAAGTCGTTCACGAGGTGCACGTAAACGAGCAGGGTCTAGGAGAGGGTTCAGTGTGTGGGGTTCGGCGCAACACTAGAGAGCCGATATTCGATCGAAAACGTCCGCTTGAATTGCGGGCTGGTTTGCATGAAGGTCATGGATATCGTCACGCAAGGGTCTGTTGAACGAGCTGCAAGGGCAACGTAACCTCCACCATGGAAATTTCTCGTCGCTCAGTCGCGGTGGATCGGTAGGGATGTCCGATCCCTCGTCGTCAACCCAATAACCAGGAATAGGGAGTGGGGGGACGATTCCCTGAATAATAACGGTCCATTTGAGAATCTTGCCGTGAGCAGTATGGAACGGGTTCTATCCACAATATTTCGATGCCACGTCCAGCATGGATACCTTCATGGGCTGGTTGATGGGTCAGGTTCAACTCTGGGAGATGATCGGTTCTCAGGCCTCAGGATTGGATTCTCAATATCCGCTTTGCGGCTCACCTGCTGTTGATATGCGCGTTGTGACGGTCCAGGACGCCACAAGGAAGGACACGAACGAAAGATCAGGGTCGTTCGCAAGGAGTCGTGACGTCTGCCTAATTGGTAGACTGTTGGTGTTTCACTGTGAGCGACGGACGGGTGAGATGTGACGGTGAACTGAATGAACTTCTCCGTCCCCTCTGTTATCGTTCGTGGGGACCAGTCAAATCTTGCAAAAACCCCTCGCAGGTGCGGTCAACCCATCTTAGCGGCCTGGGGAAATCACACCTGGGTGCGAAGCTTGGAAGTGCCTGGCTACCCACGACTCGCGGTCAGTAAAAATGACAGACTGACATATTTGGTGCCTCGTACCTGGGCTCGGTGGGGAACTACCACTGATCGCGCTGCTGACTTGCCGAGCGGGACGGGATATCCCTACACGGTGTTTGCCCAAGGCAGGTGCCACATTTTCTGTCAAGACTCAAAATCCCTATCGAAACACTTGAAGAAAGAAAGGTAGAAATAGACGAGAGCCATAGGCTGATATATTATCCTCGAAAGAAGAAATAAATAAATAAAAGAGAAAGAAGAGGCATATCCTCTTATTTGTTGCTTTCCCCAACTTCAGTCAACACGAGAGGAAACAGAAGATCGACGACTTGCCGAACAATCACAACAGTGAAGGAGGGAAAGAAGGCGCTGATCGGATAGGCCGAAAAAGGCTTTTGTGCGTCATTTCGTTTTTTTCGTGGAACGTGTTACAGCGGTAATAAGAGGATAGCCCAATTTAATCCCCTTGAAAAGTGAATTACATGTGCGTAACCAACGGATTGAAGCCATTTCCTCCCGCAGAGGTTCGAAGATGAATGCATTTGCGGATCCCCTTGGGAAGCTGCTAACTTTGGCAGAAGTCGCATGTCAATAGAAGGCCCTACACATTCCATATCAGAGATGAAAGGAGTCAGGCTCGAGCGTGGAATCGGCTGCGAAATTCCGACGGCGTGGATCCTGTGAAAGCGTGGATGTGGATGTGGATGTGTCGTCCCAAAGTTCCAAACTAAACGCCGTCGTCAACAGCCCTGGGAGTGGGTTATGAAGCAATTCAACGGAGTCGACGGCGAGGCGGAACGGGAAGACGAGACCCGGAACTGATCAGCAACAACACAATTCCGTCTCAAGCTCCGGGAAGGGGAACTTGACCAGAGATCGATACAATGCCCATCGTTCTACCTGTGAAAAAATATTTCCCGTGGGGCGGCGCGGAAACTATGCAGACACATCGCCCTGAGCACACGACCCATGGAGCATGACAACACCAGAACACGCAGTGGCGTCATGGCCCTGGATGTACATATTCAACGAGACATTGATGATCGAGGAGGTAACAACTCACTTGATGTATTATTTGCTCGGGAACGCGGACAGCTGGGCACTGTGGGGCGAACTACACGAGACCCGGCACGCACTGGCAGACTAGAACATTGACGCAGAACTAGACTAGCCTAGTACGCCTTCAGGCTCAGCCAGACGGCTGCTATAACCGATGGTCACAACAGAAGGTTTCCGAGATCAACGCGCGACATTGTCTGGTACGTCAATGAACAACCTATTCACCTCGAGGTGATACGATCGTCACCCTTCTTAAATATTTTATTACAACTCACTTGTGCAAGTTCACCGCAGTATAGCATGACGAATTCAAAGAATGGAAAACGTTAACAAAGCGGATCATCCACATATTTGTATCAAGAGCTGATTAGCCGTTTGTCGATTGTCATGTGAAGACAGACGGCATGCCCAGTTCCTGCGGTCTCACTCTTCTCGATGCCTGGCCATAGCCATTGACTGAATTGCCGTCGAGGTTTATGCGTATGAGCCATCGCCGGTTGTAGATCGAGGTTGACTGTGAAGAACTCGCGTGGGGTTCGTTTCAGTCTTATATTGACTCTGCTCGCGAACCTGGTCCGTGCGCGTGAATTCGGGTGCATTTTTAAAAAGGCAGACACCGGCACTTCGTTTCTTTCATCGAAAGTTACACCTGGCGGGTTGATATTTGGGATTCTCTTTCGACAGTCCCACTGGAGATTCTTGAACCTAACACGTCCAGGGAGAAGGACACCTTTCACCCAAGATCGCCTCGATGTTCCAACAAGTCGATGGCGGCCCGTATGAAAGTGACATTCATCACGCACGGGTCGATGGAGTGGGCTCTTGACCGTAGTAGTAGTAATGCTGCACTGTATGTCTTTCGCAACAATTCCGAACTAGATTGTCATTCTGCGCGCAAATACCAAGTTATTACACTTAATCAAATCCCAAGCTCAAGATGCGATACATGATGGTGCAACGTGGAACAATGGAGTTATAGTATGGCTCTTAATGTGGATAGGCGATCATCATCAGTGCTCACTAACAAAGACAGCAGCCATTCCCATCCCAGAGCCTATGCACATACTGGTCACAAATATCCTCTCACCCCTCTGCTTGGCGATGTTCAAGCCCGTAGCAATTTGTCGTGCACCAGCTACAATTACGGCATGAGTGAGACTACGCCGGTCGTGACGATAACGAAAACGACGTACTACAACCCAGTGGATGCCCGAAGGCGATGGCGCCACCATTCACGTTCACTTTGCCGTGCGGAATCCCGATCTTGTCGACGCTGTAAACGGCTTGTGAAGCAAAGGCCTCATTGATCTCGTAAAAGTCCACGTCATCCTTGGAGAGGCCAGTCTTCTCCAAAACTTTGGGAATGGCATATGCAGGCCCCACACCCATGATCCGAGGTGGAACGCCGACCACCGCAGCGGCAACGTACTTGCCAATGATGGGGAGGCCAAGCCGTTTAGCCACCGAGCGGCGGGCGAGAACGACCGCTGCAGCGCCATCGGAGACCTGCGAAGCATTTCCTGAGGGGAACTAGATTGAGTCACAGCCAAGGAAATCATTCAATGTCGGCCTACCAGCGTGGGTCGTACCATCCTTCTTGAAGGATGGTTTGAGTTTCGAGAGGCTTTCGGCTGTAACGCCATCGCGGATACCGTCATCTGCATCCACGACAACCTCGAAGGCCTTTTCGGTCTTTGGGTCGATTACCCGGACCTTGAGTGGCACAATCTCGTCTTTGAACTTGCCAGCCTTTTGGGCTGCTGCAGCTTTCCGGAATGACTCTGCGGCAAACTTGTCCTGCGTCTCCCGAGAAATACCGAAATCGGCGGCGACATTCTCGGAGGTGATACCCATGGGAATGAGACACTCTTCCGACTCTTGATTGGCGAGGACAGCTGACGACCAACCATCAGGAATCGACCCACCGCCCCATCCGAATGTCATCGACTCGACGCCAGCTCCTGATGGTCACAACATTAAGTGGCGGAAACTAAACATACGAGGAAAGCTGACCAATCCCAATGTCGATTTGGCCCGCTAGTATTTCGTTGGCTATTTGGTTTACGGCGGCAAGGCCAGAGGAGCATTGTCGATTGACGGTGTTGATTGAAGTGGTATTGGGTATGCCAGAGTGTAGGGCAGCCATTCGGGCTGCGTTGGCACCGCCGCCAGGAGGAAGGACATTACCCACCGCAATGTCTTCGATGAGGGCTGGATTTACACGTGCTCTGGTGTATGCTCCGCGTAGTGCGCCAGACAAGAGTTCCTCCGGCCGCGTGTCCTTAAAGCCGCCTTTTTTGCCCTAGGAAAGGAACGTGAACACGATGATTGGCTGCGGTGATGAGTGATGGCACCTTGGTTAGCGCAGTCCGAACTGCAGCAAGAATTACGACATCATTGTCGTGTTTTGCGAGCACTTTTGCCTTTGCGCTGGACATTGTTGATTTATGAATTGCGGTAGAGGATCGAGATCAAGTAGGAGTGAGAGCAGAGCGTTGGACGAAAGGGCCGGTAAGGCCGAACTTGAAGGTTGTTTATAACGTTCGGGTATCAAACATGCATGTGTTTCTTTTTTGGTCCCGCCCGGCTGTGACCGCGACTCGGATCTGATTGTTTCGCGCGCCATCTGATACAGATATCCTAGTTGTCCTGTGATTTCCGGCGATTGCAGGTACGGTAATCGACTCGGTCGACGACGGTGAGCCGTTTGGGTTCTAACAGTACTGATAAGTCCGCAACGCCGTCAGGAATCACGGCAGCCATCCCAACCGTGCTCTGCCGGTCGACTGACCGGTTTCAAGCTCAAGTTGCGTATACCAAATGTGGCTGCCAGCACATAGGGCATGGGTCATCGACTCATTGGCCAGCATCTCTGGTGGTCACACCACCACCTTTCTCACTGGGCAAACCTTGTACTCCTCGTTCTGGTAAACTGCTATACATATAAGATCGTGAAACGGACGTGGTCCTCTCCCTATATTAACGAGCCTGTTTCCGTGAGATTGTTCCAGTTTAGACGTCAAGAACCCCACCCAAACCTTCGAAGCCTTGGAGTTGTAGCCCCTGCCGATATCACAGGCATTCGACGTGATCGTCGTCGGATGCGGTTACGGTGGCCTCAGGCTCGCATGTGCAATTGAATGCAAGCGAAAGGCCGGGTCAGAATTTCCCCGAGTTCAAAGTCCTTGGTGAGTGATCATACTTGGTATAAACTGAGCGTGTTTTTCACTTGTTAAATGAAGGAGACGTACGCCCCTCTTCAAACACGAGCATGCTGTGGAGCTGAACTGGATTATGAATCAGGCCATTAGCCTTGTGTCCAATGCCGGTCGAATCATACGACGTTGGGGCCTTCACGATAGGTATTCATTAATGTTAATGTGACGTGACCGCCACTGGCCTGACGCGCTCTATCGTCCCTTCTAGAATTTGACCTATATTGATACGCTCATTTTGCACAATTACTTGGGCGAGGTCGTCCGCGAACGGCCGCTTCCCTTGCCACCGTTTGGAGGGGGAGTTTATGGCTTCGACGGACATCCTGCAAAGATTCACCAAATCATACATATATGAACATACTGTATCGATTAGCATCGAAGATCATGGCGTCGATGATAAGGGAATAGTGGGACGGCATCGTCAGAGGAGATATTTTCGACGCTGATCTCATAATTGCCACTGATGGCGTGTCCGAAAAGACGATATATTTTTGGTGCGTTTATCCCCATTCTCTTTTTTTTTTTTTTTTTGGTTGCTGTATAATCATTATCACATTTATCTGATAGGGGTGTAAGGACCAGCCACGTTTCCCAGGATGCGCTTTTCCGTGCGTGGTTTGATGCACTGACAGACTGCCTATGTAAAACGCCGATTCTTTGCGGGTAGAGAGACGAGGATGAAGCGTTCATTGTGACGAAGAACGCCGAATAAACGCTTCCCTTTCCGAGGCGCACACTTTCTAGCTTCTTCCACGCCAGAGGGAAAGGAGACGTCTTGATTACTCGACAGTGAAAAAAAAAATTCTTTACCGCTCCCATCTGACTGGACATTAACGAGCTTGGCAGGGCTGACTTTTGCAATTTCCGATTCATGGTGGTCCCCTGGTAAATGAAAGGCGTCCAAACCGTCGACGGTTCGGAGTGCAGCCGTATTATTCAAGGCGTCTTCTTGCGTCGACTGGAATTCGTTATTATCCTCCTCCAGCATGGATCAACAGGTCAACTCGCCGAGATTATGTTCATATTTGATGCCGCTCATCCATTCTTGCCGTAAGTATGACCCTGCTTCAGTGGGTTGAATGAATGATGCATCCTGCATTATAGCACGGTTCGGCAGGGAGGATCACGGGTAACAGATGATGATGCAACAATCGCTGTCGTGCTGCAAGTCCTGGGGTGAGGAGAGTGTTCCTCTTGGAATGAGAGCATGAGTTGGGTGGTCCGCTCGCCCAGTCATCCTTCGCCCTCGGATGCGACTGACTAGACTCGTGGTACTCCGTCAGGTGTCGCATGCTTATCTCGTGGGAGGCCAAACCGTGCGTCATGCAGGTGGCATGACTCGAAACCCCGAGGACCGAGGGGAGATGCAGGACTTGCCGTTTATAAAAATTGCCTTTGACGCTGGGCGTAACGCCTAGTTTTACGAGGGTTCTGGAGAACGGTCATCGACTGCCCAGAATGCCTTGATGTCGCTAGATATCAGAGGTTTCTCTTCCAGTGATCACGTCAAGCACGATGTTGATATCAGTCTATGATCCCCTACGGGAGCTGACCGATCGGTGCGGGACCAGGCTCGTCGACAACCATAGTTTCGGGCCTCTGATACGGTCCTGGTTGTATGCAAACTCAGATTTGCGCGAGATGAACAACCCTTTGCACAACCTGAACGGAGTGCTGTTCTCGGACGAACCTTCGTAGATTCTGGTTCGTTCATGGACCGTACAGTCCCGTGTCTCAGTCTTAATTCACAACCATCCTCGCTTCCAACCTGTTGTACGACTGTCATGCATCATGTGGTGCATATAGTTAACGACGGACGCTCATGAAGTGTGGTACGGACATGCACCGTCGCTCGGACCCTAGATCGATGTTCGGAACGCAAGTCCTATCTATATCTTGGGAAGATGGGGATGGTGCGACTATCGCAGACGGCGAGGTTCGCCGGACGGACCTGGTAGTTGATCAGACGGTCTCAGGAGCAGGGCGCACGGATACGCGCTGGTGCCAAGACCTCGTATGACCATGATCCACGTACGAAATACTTGGATCAAATCACAGGTACGCTGATGCGCCGAAAGAGCCTGGGCAGTCTGGGACTCTAGGCTGATATGGTGCCGGCGTGCAGGGGTCTGGAAATATCCTTTGATGAGATGTCTATGCACGGATGGGAACGTTCGCATGCCAACGTCCCTGGTCAAGATGGGAAAACCCATTTCGTGGGTGGATCACGCACCACGACGGTCTTTGCTAGCCAACGTTCTTTTGGCGACGTTTGTTTGACGCAAAGACGACATGCCACTCTTGGATCAATGAGGAAGGCGACGATCCAGTCCGATGTAGTGAATATCGAAGCACGAGCGCGACCTCGCAAGCAACGGAGGACGGCGCGACGTTTTCTGGCGTTTTCTGACTCCTGGGGAATCCCGCTTGCGATGAAAGTCCTGAGGGTGCGTCGTCTGAATGCACCGACGGAACGCGTTAACAAAATGACGTCAAGGTATCAGCAGGCCAGAGAGGCGCAGGTCATGAGCGCGTCTACCCCTGACAAGTGGGGTAATCGAAACCCGATGATCGTGGAGAACATCACGTCCTAAATAGTTTGATTCCGAGTTCCGTCTGCGTGGACGTGAGGGGAATCGAACGGCCAGGTTATTCGGTTACCCACGCTTGCGTAAGTCCTTGGACCGTTTAGAGGCACGTCTCCTAATTGTACTGTCCGTTTTTATTCGGCCCTGTTCAAGGTGAGGTATTTTGACTTGACGCTGGGATCCAATCGGGTCCTAGATGTTGTAAACGAACAGGTCCGTCTCGCAGCTTCGTTCGCGTCCTCTTGGTAACCGACACTTGACACAGGGACATTGGGTCTGGTGATACGTCCCCATGGGCTCCCATCCTCCAACGGAACCCGACGATACGATGCTGCAACGTCAAGGTTCAGGTACAGTCCTCTCGCTTTTTTTTTCCCGAATAGCAACCGCTGTGGAAGATAGATCGCCCGTTTCGCGTAAAATAAACGAGAATTAAGCTCGGCCGAGACTACAATCAGACTAGCTCACCTTCCCGAAACGTCGACAGGGAAAAGAGACGCCGCGACCGCATTGAATGATAGAAGACCAGGCGTGAGGTACCGGTGGCGTTTTTAAGCTTGGAGAATGAGGCGTCGGTGGCCGTTGCAGGGACAAGGGACCTTGATTGTCCGACGCATCGCACGAAAAACGACCACCATGGGGGCCGCATCAGAGGCATAAATTGTCTGGGCCCACCTCGGCGACCGAAAAGGCTGGCACATCGTCAACCAGTCCAGCGGAGAGAACCGCACGCGAGGATGTCGACCATGACTGACAGTTCTGTAGCTTCGGACGCCGTCCGCGTGATTATCGTGGGGGCCGGCTATGCTGGTCTTGGATGCGCCATTGAGTGCAGGCGCAAGGGGTACGAGGTGGTCGTTCTGGAGAGGGTTACGACGTTCAGGATGCTCGGTGAGACGCATCCGTTTAGCTAGTAGCATTCCTTGAGTCGCTGATGCATGTCGTCGGGTATGAACAGGTGATGTGCGTCTCTCCGCCGTTCGCCGCGATGCGAGCGATTGACGTTTGATTAGATGATCAGCATGGAGCCAAACGCCGGTCGTATCCTCGCTCGTTGGGGCCTCCACGACGAGTAGGTGCCTACAGCGTCGAGGTGCTCGGCTGACGTGCTCATGATAGACTATGGCGGTCGTGCGCTCATGCTCCGGAGCTGCGGTTACACGGTTACCAGGGTGACCTCATCCGAGCACAACCCCTGCCCTCACCTATATTCGGTGGTCATCGCTACCCATGTCACCGCGCGTTCATTCACGACGTCCTCTATCGCCATGCTGTGTCGCTTGGAGCAGACGTCCGGATGGGACAAGAAGTTGTCGAATACTGGGAGGACGAAGAGAACGAGAGGGCGGGCGTCGTTCTTTGTTCGGGAGAAAGGTTACAAGCAGATCTAGTCGTGGCTGCGGACGGCGTCAGGAGCGATGCGCGAAGATATGTGTTGGTGAGTCACTTTTACCGTTTACGTCGTCAATGCGGATCGTGTGATGACGCGTTTTCGACAGGGGTACAATGATCGACCCCATCCATCCGGGTATGCGATCTATCGAGCGTGGTTTGATGCCAAGGAAAACGGGGTGGATACCGATCCGCGCACGGATTTTCTTTGCAAAGATGGAGATGTACTCTATGGATGGATTGGTAATTCGAATGCGTTCGTCTACGCCTGGCAGAGGCTTACCCAAGTATCCTAGGTAAAGACGTTCACTTTCTCGTCGCGTCTTTCCTTGGAGGGAAATCGATATCGTGGGTGATTACACACAAGTGAGGACTGATTCCTGCGTGTATCCTCCTGACGCTGATGGTGTTATAGGGATACCGAGTCCGTCGAGGGTATCTGGTGTACGCCTGGACGTATCGATGACGTGTTGGAAATTGTAAAGGGATGGGATCCACGATGTGCTGCGGTGATTTCCAAGGCTCCATCTTGCTTGGACTGGAAGCTTATCGTACATGACCCGCTACCAAGTTGGGTCAGCAAAACTGGACGGGTCTTGTTGATCGGGGATGCTGCTCACCCGTTCCTTCCGTGAGCGTTACTTGGTTACGTGTTCGACGTTTCGTTGATCGCGATGATCCAAGGTCGAGTACGCAAGGTGCATCACAGGCCCTCGAGGACGGCGTCACGCTCGCTGTGGCACTCGAGATGGCGGGAAAGGACAAGGTCCCGCTGGCTGCCAGAGCATGGGAGACTATTCGGTAGGATCAGTCTAGTACGCCCCGTCGCTCACACACGACTGACACGAGCACCTTGCAACCGCACGTAGGTACGAACGTGTACGCAAAACGCAGCGAATGGGAGAAACGACGCGGGACAAGTGGCATCGCTCAGAGATCCGCGACAAGAAAGGAGAGGAACTTGATCTGCCTACGCCAGAATGGTTGCTAGCCTATGATGCGGAGGCACAAGCTTATTCGGTCTTTGACGAGACAGCGCGCGACATCGTCGAGAACGGATATCGGTTGCCCTCGTCAAAGACAGGATATACAGCGGCCTGATTTACTGGCAATCGCCGAACGAGCGAGACAGCAACCGAGTTTGATGCATCTTCACGAACGGTGGAGCTGCCCAAGTGACCGAAATTTTCTAAGTACGTGCTCTATTATGTACATCATGGTCGTAGAGCGGGAGCGAATAGAGTGGAGTCCCCCCCTTCCTCGAGCCAACGCCAGCGAAACAACCCTTTTTCCCAAGAACGCTTCGACCGCCCTTTCTCCAAGTGCTTCCAGACCAGTCTGTCGGAGAGTGCCGCTTATATAGAATGCGTCCACGGATCAGGAAAGAAAGAGAGCGAGTTGTCAAAAGGCTTGGTTACTACTACCATCACCCCGGAACACCCCCTCCGATGTCAGTTTTCGAAGCCAACGACCCATTGCCCAACACGCTCCGCATTGACACCTGACAAGTCCCATCCAGTCGCCCAAGGAAGAGTGCGCAAATACGGGGACCCGGGTAAGGATGCACCGCAACCCAGATCCACTTTGATGAACGCTCATTTGCGGCTGGGCATCTACTTACTCCCGTGAGAGGTCATATGAAAAGGCCTTGCTGCTCAGCGTGGTAATCGGACGTGTCCGCATCAGTAACGTTCCGTGCGCTCCGATCACCCGACTTCATGGCTCCACACCCTCCGTCGTGGATGGCATGCTTGGGTGGATTGGCACAAAGAACCACCGTCGCGATTAGACCTTTGCAGATCCGGATCCAGGCGACCGTCGGCAGTATCAAACGCCCTAAATCCTGGGTACCACCCTAACCCGTCCGACTCCCCAATATTCTCACCTCGAACCCACACGTCATTCAATGGAAAAACTGGAAAAGGAGAGGCATACACCGCCATGTCTTGTCACCGAGCGTCAATTCAAGAAATCTGTGACCGTAAACGAGTCGATTATGGCATGGTCTAGCCGTCCTGTATTATCCTTGTCATGGGCGGCCGCTTCTTCTGTGCGCCAGAATTCAGACCACATGCTTTTTTTGTTTCCTAGGACACGTTCTTTCGAGCGGTCTCGTGCCACGCCCTGCCACTCGTCCCCCCCCCCCCTAATTCACCGTATCGTTCCCTTGCCTTCGGGTCACCTCATCCTCGTGAAAATGGAGATACCCGAATGGCTACAAATGGCCTACCGTGACACGCAACACGCCAGGGACGGTTTTGCGCAGCATGGCATGGATAAGCAGCGGCACCTGGCCCCAGATGCCCGATCTTCCGCCTCGTGTCCTCCCCATTTCCTCCCTGACCCTGAGTGTTCTCGGAGGCAAAGGCCTCTCTGTCCGTAACGCTACCTCCCAGTCGGTGATTACGCTGTCTCCAGACCGTTGATGATATGGCGCCACGAATTCGAACGAACGGAGAGTTGTCTGAGCTAAACGTTGTTGAAGAGAGAGAGAGAATGGGGGAAAAAAAACGAAAAAGACGTCGGACGTTCACGTGCGTCACGAGCGTTTTACAGCATGCAAGCCGCCACCACCACCACCACCACCACCACCACCACCAATCGGAACTGCGTACGTCCCTTGGAGAACGTGTGGCCCGTCTTCTCCACATCGCCCCATAGCCACTCCCGTGACGTGTGTACGTTCGGAGCTTGTTGGAGAAAGACCTTTCCAGACGTTTCGTTCTCTCCCCCCTCCCTCCAACGCATGGGCGTCAGGAGTAAGGAAGAACAGCGGATCCCGTCATGGGACAACACACGCCATCGATCGATATGATTTCCCCAGATCGAGCTACCTCCGCACGCCGGCGATGGACAGGACGAACGATCAACGGATCGGTCTTGGATAACATGTAGCAACTAAAGTTCCGCCTTTTTCCGAAAGAGAGAACAAGGATGGCCGTCGGTATTATCGTATCGTTGCCGTTACTCAGACGCAATCAATATAACAAAGGGCAAGGGATTTGCCCACCGACTGGTATGGTCATCACGAAATCATTGATAGCTCATCAAGAGACTCGGGTTTCTAATGATAAATACGTATATGCGGGTCATAACTTGAGGTCCGGTCGAAAGCGATGCATAATAATACAGCAAAATCTCCAAGAAAAAAGATAGTACGGGTACATGTTTGCCACTGAGATTCAAAGCATTTTATACGACAGCAAATACGAAGACTGACGTGGGATATCGGTAGTTACCAAATCACGCATTAGGTTCAATCGACAGCCGAGCAGAATCTAGCCGGGGGTGTGCAAGAACGGACAAGCATGGTGGGGAAAAAGAACGGAAGCACGAGTTTGGGAGTGAATTCGAGTCATTTCTCGCACAGCACCAGGCCGCCGAGCAGGATTCAGGCCACAGCACCATCGACACTGCTGGGTCGTATGTCTACGTGGTGCTGGAGACGAGGGGGTGACCGCTGGCGGAGGGGCAAGATGTGATCATGACTGCGGTCCGATGATGATGGGTAAGCCGTGCGAGCAGCCGGCGCATCAATCCATGATTGGATCTCGGGCAACTGATTAGGGTGTTGTGGCTTCCGTGAGTCAGGGATAGAGGTGAGAGGTGCAATCGAAGGGTGACTGTAGTGATATGGCGCAAGTGGAGCAACGTGGGTGGAAATAGGAGGCAGCTGCGTCGACTGCGGTGGGGTTCTGGGCCGGGTCATGGAAGCTGCCAACGGACCCCTGCGGTGGGGGAATTGGTCTGGTCTCGAGCGACCGTGCGTGCGCTCGAACAGACCACACTTGTTGCAGAGCTGAGAAACCGTCAACGTGGCTCTATATATGGGGAACAATGGAAAAAACACACCACTTTTCCCGGACTTAGGTTTGATCGCCTCCACGTGGAGGTATCTGTCGTGCAACAATTGAAGCATCTCCGACGAACCCTATCGCTCAGCTTGGTTGCCGCATCGTCCGTATAACCGATGGTATAGTGACTCTGTCCAGGAAGGGGGTATGAGAGCGAACTGCTCTCGCGCGTGGCAACGCTTGCATGGGAAAGAGGAGGGCTGTTGTAAACTGGCGGGACATGATATGGGTGTGAATCGTGCGAGTATCTGTGTTCTTGGTGTGGTCGCGAATTATAGCCGTATAGATGAGATGGACGGCCAGAGTCCCGTACGGGATCGTGAGGGTATGGCCGAGATCGTGCCATCTGTTCCTGAGAGTAGTAGGCATCGGAGTAGCCTGAATGAGAGTCGACAGAACGGTCTGGTGGGGACCGGCGCGGTGCCGGTGACGAGACAGAAGAGCGATCGAGCGAGGAAACGGACAAGGAGGGGGAATGGGAGAGGGTTGCTATGGGCGGAGGACTCGGCCTACGATAAGAATGATCGTAGGAATAGTCATAATCACGTCGGTGCCTAAGGAATTGGTCAGGATGATGTAGGGGGGAGATCGACGGTGCATACGAAGAGGGGGCTGGAATTGATTCGACGCGGTGAGGCATTTGGCTAGATGGCGCCTGGTTGATGGGGAGGGGATGGAGGGAGAAACCGAGTGAGGACGAGTTGAGGGAATGGCGAGACTTATCAATGGAAAAGGATGTCGAGAGCTGATTATGGACTAACAGATCAAAAGAGAGCGCTACATCGAAGCAAACAAAGAACGAACACCGCGCTGATCAAAGGGATCAGATTCAGGAAGTCGTAAATTTGGAGAAAGGGCTGTTTCGAGAGATCTGGTGTCTGAATTTCGAAAAGGCAAGTGTTTAGGAAGGTGGGACACTGGCCAAGGGGCTGTACAACAGACCGTTATCAGGAAGGCGATGATCGGCTGCAGTCGCGGATGGTTCACGCGGAGGAGAATGGCACGGTTCTGATTGCTGGGTGCTGTGGCTGCCTTGCCTAGGGAAATGGATGAGGAATGAACGAGGCGCTCGTATTTGAACACTCGCCAGGAACTCGGCTTGCTCTTCTGAGAGTGCGGTAAGATGGCGGTCTGGTGATCCGGGTGGGAGAGCATGGGTCCAAGGCGAATGCGGAAACGAACGTCCGCCCTGTCCTCGTCCCTCTGAAGGGCCTTTTTTACACGACCTGTATTCACACTGGGATCCGGCGTAAAATCATTCCACAGGTTCTCCTCGCTATCAGAATCCGTCCATGGAACCGCCCATCTTTACTATTTTTTTTTTACATACAGCACGATATTACCAATCACATATTATGTTTTGCTGTTCAATCCTATTCTCGTCCAAATCCACCTTCCGCAAGCGGAGCCCCAACTTCCCTTTCTCATGCCGCCGCGGCACAGCCGGCATGGTTCCCCCCGCAGCGCCCGCCGTTTTCTCCTGTTTAATCGCCGACTTACGGCCAATTCAGAATCTCCTCGTCCTCGTCCTCAAAGCGTCCATCATGTCCAGGGTCGCTGTCGCCAGATCGGAGTCCCGGTCGCAACACGCCCCCTTCAGATCGTTCGCTGAAGCGCTTCGGAATCGCAGACAGGCATGCCCTAGCCCTGGGCCTGTGAGAGGACCGCGCGATCGTACGTCGTTCGTGGGTATTGGCACCCGAGTGCTATTATTGTGGTAGGGTATCATATTGATCGCCTACCCTATCACATCGACCCTGCGGCATCAGTCAGATTCCGGTGCCCTTCATTTTGTTCGTCTTGTCACCGTTTATGGAAAGTGTATTCCGCCTCCATGTCAAACAGCAACGCACCTTCTATATAGGCATCAGCACAATTGGCCGATATGATACAGGGCAACTTCTGTTGCACCCTTTGACTCCCCTGCCTTATTTCTGTACTTCCCCGTCGTCGTTGTATGTACTCGTCTGATTGATCGACTGCGCTCGCGGCCGTCTCTACCAGCCCACTGATATGAGTGCTCCCGGTATCCAAACGTGGTCGCCAAGCTCCTGTCTACTGCCGCACCCTCGCCTTTTCCCAAATCCGTCTGGCAGTTGCGGGGACGCACCACGATTTGAAATAATATGTACATCGATTCCGTTGGCCGACGTGGCGGAGAGGGTCAAAGGGACCCCGGATCCTTACTCAAGGGGGTCTCCAAGAAGCTTCACAGGTCAATCTTCTCGTCTCTCATGGCGCCGCAAGTTATACTTGTCCTGTCCGTTGCTATCCCCGAGTTGGGAGCCTCTCCTTGGCTTCACACACGCTTTATCATCTTCCTCACGTTCATCTGCGATAGCACCCTCGGACTGGACATGTCAAACGCACCCGCTAGGTGGATATGGACATGCCTCTTCGTACTAAATTATTGCTTGCGGAACTCCCCTCCGCGGACGGATTGATCGCGTTCCCTGAGTCCTTTCGAAGCCGGAGTTAGAGGAACCCCCTCTGCCGTATCTGATGTTCCGAGTGCACATTAAGACTTTTGCCACATCGTCAGCCACATCATCCGCTCGCACTAAGTCCCGGATATCACACGATGCAAATCATACATGATCTGAGTGCACTTTTGCCGACGCGTAATAGTACTCGATCGCGTCCTCGGACGAGCATCGAAGAGAGGCTCTGGTGCCGTTATTTTCCACCATCGCCAGCAGTGCTAGTTCGTTCTATTCTCTCTTATCTCAGGCTTCCCAATCACTGCCTCTTGATCAGGTAGAAAAAAATACGCCTTTTCACTGGATCGGGAGCGAACGGTGAACAGCCGGGACACACTTTTGGTGATGAGTATCGCTCGCCATCAACCCACGCTACCTTGCGAGCGATGTTTTCACAGCGAACGTTTTGATTGCCTTTTTAGATTGCTCGTCACCTACGCTCACGCAACCATTATAATGAGTTGGCGGCCGCTCTGTGCATCGTGGCACGGCTATTGAGCGACGGTGCCTCGATTAGGAATAGCCAGGTCAGTCATCGAATGCGACTTGGCTTTTATCGCACCTTGCGCTCGAAGACACGCCGGTTCTCTGATAGATCAAGCGCTCGTTCTCAGAATCACGCTCCCCCCCCCCCCTTTCTCCAACCCTGGCTGTGCAGTTCATACCGTCCCAACTGATTGATGATCCAACTCCACGAAATCAGGTATAAGACGGGGCTATGAAATTGTAATGTGCTCCGCACCACATCGTGATTACAGGGGCTGTCCATCCTCCCACAGCATGATAGCACCCAGACTAGTCCCAGTTAAAGAATAGAACCCCAGGTATCCTATTTTCAGGCGAGGCACGTACACAGAGCCACCTCATCGACTTCGTGCGAGACCTCTTCCGACTGTGAATGAACAGCGCAAACAAGAGCGTTCTCACAGGATGATCAAACGCAAGGCCGCCTACCACTGCACCCACTCACGAACCGTGCGCCTCTCCTGTGAAACCATGCTGGACCCGTTTGATATGACAGAGTACGTTGTGAATTACGAGCGGTTGGATCGTCAACGTCGCCGTGGCACGCTCGTTGTCACACCTTCTAGTTTCGACGATCGGACACAGCGACTCAGTTTAGGCTTTTTTCCCCAGCGAATGGGAAGTTCTCATTGTCGTCTGTATATCATCATATACATTGATGGCTCTGATGTCGATGTCGAACGTGATAATGATGGCCGTGCTCCATTCTGGGGCGTATTGTGAACGACGGGTCCGAATGCGCATACACATATACACATCCACTCTCGTCCTTCCTCCACGTGCGTTTCATTCTGCAGTGTTGTTCGTCGTGATACGGCGGGTTTGGCATGATGTTGATATCGCTGCAAGACGACAGCAAGACAGTGACCAGCACGTGATTGGGAACGGCGAGAGCATCCCGAGTTTCCGGTGACCAAACTTGTAGCCACCGGGCGCGACATTTTGCCATATCGCCCCCCCCTGCCAACGAGCCAGTATCGCAATCCAAGGATGCACGTCCCTCACTGCCGCAGGATGGAGAACGCACCATCGACTTGACAGCATTTTCTTTCCACGGTCAGACCACTTGTAAGCACGTCATTGGGGGATTTATTTTCTATGCGCCGGCGTTATTTTCCAGCGCCCTTTTTGCTTCCGCGACTAGGAACACGATCACATACGAGCAGGTACGTCAAGGAACATGACATCCTTTCGTTACAACACCACATCGGCCGGCGGTTTTTTGATCCATGAGTACCGATCGGGAAAGGCACGGGACAGCAAACGAAACTGGCGGGGGGGG